>PVJX010014236.1:0-45406 GCA_004027295.1 Dolichotis patagonum
GGGAAGGGAAGGGAAGGGAAGGGAAGGGAAGGGAAGACAAAATAAAGCAATCTGAGCATGTAGCTCAGTGGTACCTGACTGCCTAACAAGGAAGCCCTGGGCTCAGTTTTCAGTACTATCCAAAAGAATTTGATGATACGAAGTTGACAGCCTAAATTTACCTTCCCCCTTTCATAGTTGAAAACACCAAAACAAGAAACACTTAAGGGGTTTGTTGTTATTGTTGTTACTTTGTTTTTGAGACACAGTCTCCCTATGTAGCTCAGGCTGGCCTCAAACTTGCAGTGATCCTCATGAGTCAGCCTCTCAAGTGCTGGGATTACAAGCACATAATATTTTTAAAATCCCAGAAACAACAGGTCACTCCACAATAGGAATCAAGGCTGCTGCCTCAAATTAGAACAATGATCTCCTAAAAGAGCCAAATCCCCACCCCCATGGAGCAATAAGAATTTTCCCCCAGTTACAGAACACAGAACCAGATCTGAGAAAATGATCAACCCAACTACAGTTTGACCAAGATTGCTTGACTATGAATAATTCATTTCCTCAGCGTTTGTCCTTCTATTTATCAAAACCCCAAAGAAAGGAGTCAGGATGCTGGTGCCCCTGTTTCTTCCCAATGTGGACACACAAAACAATAAACTTCCTTCTTGATCCACAATGACTTTCTGTCTCTACAAGACTCTCAACGTAGCATCAGGTCTGTTGGGACACCTCAAGTGGGGTCTTTGGCCTAGAACTTTAACTGCTCTTTTTACAAACTCCAGAATATGTAAGTTCAAAAAGACTTCATGTGTGACTGCATCATACAGCACAATGTCAATTGATAATCCCTAAGAAAGCCACTGAGGTCCACTTTTACATTAAACATCTCCCTCCAAATTTCTCAGACCATGCTGGTCCCTGGTCCTATAACTCTGTCATTATCACCTGCCCTATATTCTATTCTTATCTTTGTAACTGTTGTCCTAAATGTCCTCAAGCTGTTTCTCCCCACAATCATTTCTAAAACTTTCTTCTCGTCCTTTCTCCAAATCTGTGAGAACCTGGAGAAGATATACAACTGAAGAGTACGAGACAAAAGCAGTAAAAAGAATTAAGATGTGTTATGTACATGTACCAACTCCCCACAGGAATATAACCATTATGTACCGCAGACATGCGCTAATAAAAAATTACAGAACCTAAAAGGAAAAAAGTAAAAGACAAAAGGTTATGGTATCTGAAGTCCAGGACAGTTATCAAATGAATCAGGAACAATGCAAAGAGAAGCCAGGTGTAGCGGTACATGTCTATAACCCCAGCACTTGAGAGGCTGAGGCTGGAGAACTGCTGTTGAGTTCAAGGCCAGCCTGGGCTATGTAGGAGTCCCTGTCTCAATTCTCCACCCCAAAAAAGGAGCAATGCAAAGAGCAATTTGCTCCAAATTCTGCTAACTCGTCCATTTCCCATTGTAAGAATTATGTATAGTAAGGTAGAAGATCCTAAAGGCAAAACTACTTCTTCAAAAAGTCTTCCCAAGAATTACTCAGCCTAGCAGGGAGTAATGGCTCATGCGTGTAATTCCGGATACCCCTGAGGCAGAGGTAGACGTTCAAGGCCAGTATAGGCAATTTATTGAGATCCTATATCAAAATAAAAAAGGAAAAAAAAAAGGAATTAAATTGAGCCTACAGTAGTGGTAAACTGCCAGCATAGTAACATATTTTTGTAATACTGTTGCCACAATCACTTTTTTCTTCTCCATAGTGACAGCCTCTGAGATTTCTGGCACACTTCAGCAAACTTCAACCTATTTTTGGTAGAGATACTAACAATATATTAAGATGCACATACTATGTTTTCCCCTACATTTCACTGAACCCTAAGAATCACATAGCAGGTAGGTATGGGAGTACCCATCTGTAATCCTAACTTGAGGGAGGAGGCAATAAGGCAGGAGGACCCCAAGAGTATTACTGCAGTCTGGGCTACAAAGTGAATTCAAAGCCAGCCTGAACTACATAGCCAGATCTGTCTCAAAATATGAATGAATGAAGCAAGCCTAAACTCCAAGATCTAATCACAAGAAAAACACAGAACAAATTTTAATAGAAACAAAACCTAGCTGTGTGTGGTTGTATGTCTGTAATCCCAGCACTCAGGAGGCTGAGGCAGGAGAATCACTGCAAATTTGAGGCCAGCCTGGACTACACAGAGAGTTCAAGGCCAGCCTGAACTACACAGAATAACTGTCTCAAAAAACAAAAAAATACAGTAAAATAAAAGACAGGGGATACAGCTTAGTGCAAAGGCCCTAGCTTCAGTATATAAAATGTTGGGACTAGGCATCCGTAGGGACAGAAAGTGGATTAGTGGTTAGGCCAGGAGAGGGTATGAAGTTAAAGTAATGGAAAATGACTGTTAACAAGTACAGCATTTCTTCTAGTGATGAAAATGTCCAAAAAGTGATTGTGGTAGCAGTTGCTTATTGCTGAATTATCACCAAAAAAACCACTGAATTATCCAGGTGTAGGAGTAAACACTTATAATTCTAGCATTCTCAAAGGCTGAGGCAGGAGGATCATAAATTCAGTCTCAGCTGGGGTAATCTGCTGATTTAGTAAGACACTGTCTCAAAATAAAAAAGGGTTGGGAATATACCTTCTTCCAAAAGTCCTGGGTTCAATCCCTAGTATTTAAAAAAATTGAATTTTATACTGTAATGGGTAAACTGTACAGTATATCAATCATATCTCAATAAACCTATTATTTTTAAAAATCACAGTTCCTGTTTTGCAAAACAAGGACACTCTTTGTTTCATGTCTGTTTAAATTAAATCCCCATAAACAACAGGAGCTGCCACCTGGTAAAACCGGATGGCTTCAGATGGCTTGGCAAATGACTTCTGGGTGTGTCAGACATTTTAGTATCAACCCTTAAAGAATACATGAGAAAGAAAATTGGTGTGAGTCCAGTCTTACTCCCTACACCTTCCCTTATTGGGGCCTGAACCCAGGGGTCTTAACACCAAGGTATATCCCCAATTTTTTTTTTTTTTTTTTTTGAGACAGGGTCTTGCTATGCAGTTCAGGTTGGATTTTCAACTTACCAGCCAAAGCAAGCCTCAAATTTATGATGCTCTTGCCTCAGCCTCCAGAGTGATGGGATTACAGATGATATGTGTGCCACCACACCCAGCTAACATTGTCATTTAAATCAGAACAGAATGTAATCACTATTTTCCTAGTCATGAAATCAACATAATTCTATTCCTAGTATTGAAAAAAAAAGTCAATACCAGTATTAATTGCTACACATATGTGCATTGTAGGCTAGAGAAAAATAATAACCTAACCCCTAACAGAAATAAGGCTGAAAATGCACTGAAATAGTACAGCAGCAAAATTCAGATTATATATCTTGTGTCTGGCTGGAAACACATAGCCAGTGAATAGGCAGGCTGACAGACACACCCTGTGCTAAACAATCACAAACATTCCCCCACATCGGTAGAAATCCTTCCTCTTGCTGATTGGGCATAATTCCCTAGAGAATTCATTTAGAAACCCAAACTAAAACCATCTGTTCAAAAGTAGATAAATAAATATAAAAAAATATCATCTATTTGATAAACAATCTGACATATCAGTGTTGCAAAACAGAGAGCTACAGAACCTTAAAGTAAAGAAGTAAGAAGGAAAAGAAAGAAATGGAGGTCATTTAAGTCTCTTTATTGAAGAGATTTAAGCACCCCCCTGGGTTGGTGGAATGAAAGAGGAACAAGGGAAAAGGGAGACATGCCAAGTTTGGTGGCCTGTAATCCCCACACTCTGGGAGGCTGAGGCAGGAGTAGTGCCAAAATTGAGGACAATAAAAAATAAAAAAGGGCTAGGTATATGCTCAGAATGAAGGTCCTTAGCTCAATTTCCAGAACCACATGAGAGAAAGGGAGGGAGGCAGAGAGAGAGAGAGGCAGGGAGAGAGAGAGAGGGAGGGAGGGAGAGAGAGAGAGCAAGCGAGCTGTATTAATAGTTTGTTCACATTTTTCCCCAGTTCTTGGAAACAAACCCAGGGCCTCATACATGCAAGGTAAGCACTTTATCACTGAGTTATATTTCCAGCCTTGTATTAATGGTTTAGGATAAGAAATTAGGCATTTGTTTGGGATAGGAAATTTTCCTTTTCTTGAATAAGCAAGTAATTTTTTTATTTTATTTTTTTTTAATAAGCAAGTAATTTAAATAGGCAACTGACAGAGAAAAAAACAGATGACTTCAAGGTAGGAAAACTATCCTACCTCATTCAAATGTAATCTCTAATGAAAAAAATAAGGAATGAAAAAGGAAGCTAAATGTCATTTTAAGTTTTATTCCCAAATATTTAAAAGTTGGATAAAATTGCTACAGGTAATTAACATACGAAAAATGGAAACTCTCATTTACTCTTGTCAGGAATATAAATTTGGTAGTATATCTCAATTTCAAGTACTTTCATTTCAGCAATTCAGCATCAAGAAGTTTACCCTGAAAATAACTTTATACAAGTTTGCCGAGACAAATTATAATGCTTATAGCAAACTATTTGTAATGAATAAAATCTGTAAGCAATCTAGATGTATTAGAGAAATGTGCCACCACATCTGACTTCTCTTTATATAAATGTGAAACTTTCTATAATAAAAACAAAAAGCTGAGAGTGGTGGCACACACCTGTTGTCCCAGTACTCTGGCGGCTAACAGAGGAAGATAGGTCAAGAACAAACTAGGTAACTTACTTAGACCTTGTCTCAAAAACAAACAACAAAAATGGTTGGGGATATAGTTTGTGTAAAGGCCTTGGATTCAATCCCTACTACTATGAATTGCTTAATTAACTAAAAACATAAAAGATACAAACGTATGAAACAATCTCATTGAAGGGGGTGATAAAGACACTGTCACAAATTAACTCTGGAAATCAAAGATAAGACTAAAGCACAACAAACTATATATTAATACTGTACTCCAGCTAATAAAACTATTTCCCACAGATGTACAACTTAACAATTATAAAAACACTGTAAGGGGCTGGAGATTTAGCTCAGAGGCTTAAGCGCCTGCTTGGCAGCCATGAGGTCATGAGTTCAATCCCTGGTACCAAAAAAAAAAAAAAAAAAAAAACCACTATACATAGAATGTACAGTGAATAAATGTACCAATGAGTTAATGTAAAAAGATACCCTGAACAAAAAAAGAACATTTTAACCATGAGGCTAAAAAAAGAAAATTAGAAAGAGATTGGAAATAATTCCTCAGTACACTCCCCCTAACCAAAAAAAATGGGCCAGAAGATAAGAGCTGGGGCAAACCACACAACTAACTGGGCAAAGTGTATCTATCACAAATCAGATTAAGTGAAATGTTTTCTAAGAAAAGTTAGCTGGGAGTGGTGGCACACTCCTGTAATCCCAGCACTTGGGAAGCTGAGGCAGGAGGACCATTGAGAGTTTGAGACCAGCTTGGGCTATAAAGTGAGTCCAAAACCAGTCTGAACCGCATGGCAACACCCTGTCTCAAAAAGACTTAAAAAAAAAAAAAAAAAAAAAAGGAAGAAGAACATAAGTGCAGAACACAGGACCCAAAATGACTCCGCAGCTCCTGAGTATCACACAGACAACCAATCAGAATACTTTCCTCTGAATGTGGCCCTGTTTGCAGGACCAGTCAAAAGATGCTATTTTCTGCCAGGCATGATTGCGCACTCCTGTAATCCCAGCACTTGGAAACTGAGGCAGGATTGTTTCGAGTTCAAGACCAACCTGGGCTACAAAGTGAGCCCAAAGTCAGCCTGAACTGCATAGCAAAAACCGTCTCAAAAAAAAAACAAAACAAAGAGATGCCATTTTCGAGCCTCCATTTACAAGTAGGCATGCCCAATCAAAAGATGTTGTTTCTGATCCTTCACTTACAGTACATCTAGCAAGAAGCCAGGTGAGTTATTTTGATAGAGCAGTGCACACCAACTGAGTTTTCAATAGAACAAATGTCCCAATACCGTATACCTTATTTGAAAGAAGGGAAATCAACCCAGGAATTTTGGATACAAAAGACCCCTTTGCTTTATCCTCAGGGAACCAGGGGTGGTGGCACACCTCTGTAATACCAGCACAAGAGACTGAGTCAGGAGGATTGCCACGAGTTCAAGGCTAGCCTGGGCTACCTAGTATGTTCAAGTCCAACCTACATAGATCCTGTCTTAAAACAAAACCTTATCCTCAGGTGCTGTGAGCTTTTCACCAGTATCTTTTATTTACCTTCAATAAATAATTACCTTCACTGACTTTTCTATGTTTTGCTCAGTTCTTTGTATTGTAATTTTATTTTAAAGGGTGTAAAATTAAACACAACAAAACAGAACAGAACAGGACATAAGAAAGCATAAATTTCAAAGCTAGACAACCAGAGATCTTTATTATCTGTCATATTGTCTCTTATTTTCTTCCAAATGGTTATCCATATCTTTGCATATGGGGAGCTCATATTAAATAACATAGCCAATCTTTTCACAAGATGTGTAGTTAACTGGCTCCCACTTGCAGGGTGGGGAGGAACACGGGACAGGTGACAGGATGACATGAGATGTCTGATTCTCAGCCCGAGTGCAGGCAGGATCACAGCCGCCCCCCAGAGAGGGGAGAAGTTCCTTGTTCTCCCAGAACCCTGAGTCAACTGCATGGTGCAGGTCCCCAGGCGCCAGGGTCTCTCCTCTGCAGGCCCCCTGAAGTCCGCCATACTCACCTGCTATTTCTTTCTGATGTTACATTTCCAAAGTTCTGAAATGGCCAGCAGACCTCAGAAAAAAATTCTCTTTAGGCTCCTGTTTGAAACCAGCAGCTACAGCAACCTGCTGGCCTTGCTTCAGGGCCATGTTTTGCTCAATTCTTTGTTTGGGACACCAAGGATCTGAAAAGAAGCCCCACAGGACGTACCATCTGGTAATATTTTCACTAGGAATAAGCTATGGCTTTAGTTAACAAAAACATATCAATATTGGTTCATTAATTACAACAAATATACTTATTTAAAATATAAAGAGTAAGAGAAACTGGATAAGGGAATAAATGGAAATTTTCAATTTTTCTGTACCTCTAAAACTTTATACAAATCTACTATAACTTTTGTTTCTCTTTTATTAGGCAGTGAACAATGACATGTGATTTGTTTGTTTGTTTGGTACTAGGGATTGAACCCCAGGCTTTTTGTATCTAATTCAAAAGCCTAATGCAGTGACACAGGTTTATTTATTTATTTGGTACCAGGGATCAAACTCACAACCTTGCACTTGCCAGGCAGGCGCTTACACCACTGAGCTAAATCCTCAGCCCATGACACAGGTTTATAATAATCAAGCTACTTGGGAAGCTATGGCAGGAGGCTCATAAGTCAGCCCAAGCAACATAATGAAAACCTGTCTCAAAAATTAAGAGTAAAAAATAAAACTGTTCTAAAATACAATGCTTTCAAATCTTTTTTTTTTTTTCTTTGTTTTGAGACAGGGTCTCGCTGTGCAGTTCAGGCTGGCCTTAAACTCATTTTGTAGCACAGGCTGGTCTCAACTCACAGTGATCCTCCTGCCTCAGCCTCTCAAGTGCTGGAATTACAGGCATGTGCCACCACGCCTGACTTTCAAATTCTTTTTAAAATTTATGGAAAAAAAAGATAAGAATTTAACAGCCAGGTGTGGGGGTGCATACCTACAATCCCAGCACTCAGGAGGCAGAGGCAGGAGGACTGCATGAGTTTGAGGCCAGCCTGGGCTAGCAAAACCCTCTCTCTCTCTCTCTCTCTCAAAAAAAAACAAAAACAAAAACAAAAAACAAAAAAACCCCAGCATATTTTAGCCTGTAATCCCAGCACCTTTGGAGACCGAGGAGTATGGCCTCCAGTTTGAAGCTAGCCTGTACTGTATAGCAAATCCAGTGCCAGCCTGGACTACACAATGAGGCCCTGTCTCAACAAACCAAAATAAAACAGGGTGTGGTGGCACATGCCTGTAATCCCAGCACTAAGGAGGCTCAGGCAGGAGAATCACTTCAAGGTTAAAGGCAGCCTGGGCTACCAGGCTGTGCAGACCAATTCTAGAATAGGTAGAATCAAAGTTCCTTAACCTTTATCCTTAGAAAAAGAAAAAAAGAAAGAGAAAAGTTAAAAAACATTTAAAGAAGCAGAACTTGAAGAACTCACTGCAAACAAAAAAAAAAAAAAAGAAAGAAAGAAAGAAGGGAAAATGAATAATGATCATGGGCACTGGGCTGAAATCCCTCTATTTGTGAGAGGCAAGATTTTCTTACAAAGTGAGTTCAAGGCTAACTTCAACTACATTGTGAGACCCTGTGTCAAATATAAAATAAAATAAACAAACAAAAAAGTATACCTCCTAAGCTGGGCATGATAGTGCATACCTGTAATTCTAGCCCTCAGGAGGCTGAGGCAGGATGTTTGCAGGGAGATTGAGGTCAGCCTGGGCTACATAGCAAGGTCAAGGCCAGCCTTAACTGCTTAGTGAAAGGCTGTCTCAAAAAAACAGTGAAATACTGTTTGATAGGAACTAGCCCACATCATGCTATTCAGAATATTTGTATAAATCGTAACAAAAAGGGAATGGATGAGAGAATATTGTGACATTTTTATTGAGTGCTCACTATTTCCTATGCAGAGATAAAACAAATAAGAAGCTCTAACAATTTACTTATCCTTAGAATCAGAAGGAACCATAAAGAACTTCTGAGGTTCACAAAGGTTACATATGAAAATACTGGTATGATTAGGTAGGTAACAATCTAATCTTTACAAACTGTATACAAGTGGAACTTTAGTATATTTAAATGTATTAGAAAGCTTTGCTATTTAAAAGAATATTGATGAATTATTTTAAAAACAAAATCTCCTTTGCATTTCTTTTGTAAATCTGATGCCCAGATAAAGTATAAAAAACATTTAAAGACTAATGAAAGATAAATAGAGAAGGAATAAAGATTACTGATTCTGTTTTATCTTAAAATAACTCAGAGCCAAGCATGGTAGAACAGTCCTGTAATCCCAGCACTTGGGAGGCTGAGACAGCAGAATCCCTACAAACTCAAGACCTGCCTGGGTTATAACAGTGAGTTCACAGCCAGCCTGAACTACACAGTGAGACCCTGTCACAAAACTAACAGGGCTGGGAATTTAGCTCAGCAGCACAAGCGCCTACCTGGCAAGCACGAAGTTGTGAGTTCGATCCTCGATACCAAAAAATAAAATAAATAAAACAAACAAACAAAAATTAAAACAACTCAGAACCCTATACTGAATTTTCTATAAGTCATATCTTAAATATTTTAATTTATTAAGTATTTACTGAGAATCTACTATAAGACAGTCATTCTGTTAGTATTAGAGATACAACAATGGCTAAAAGTCATGAGACCTTCAAAATATTATCAGGGGCAGCAGTACACACACCTGTGATCTCAGGTACTCAGTAGGCACAGGCAGAAGAACTGCAAGTTTATTTCCCATTCTACTGCAAATACAATTTATACATAGTTTAAAAAGAACTGCAAGTTTGAGCCCAGCTAAGGCAACTTGGTGAGACCCTGTTTCAAAATAAAAAGTGAAAAGGCTAGGGGATGTAGCTCAGTACAAAAGTCCAGGGTTCAACCCCCAGTGCAAAACAAATTACAAATTGTTCACAGCCTAATGAAAGGGAAAGAAAAGTTATAGCATATTTGTACAAAGTGAGAAAGTCTATAAAAGCTTCCACAGGAAGTAATTTCTAAATTGGTATTTGTTTTGTGATACTGACAACTGAACTCAGGGATACTACTACTGAGCTACATCACCATCTCTTTTTATGTGCCTGTTTATGTATTTATTATTTTTGCAGTGCTGAGTATTGAACTAAGGCAACTTTCACATGCTAGGCAAGCGCTCTATTGCTGGGTTACATCCTCAGCTTTTTTTTTTTTTTTTAATTTTTTTTTTTTTTTTTTTTTGGTACCGGGGATCAAACTCATGACCTTGCAATTGCCAGGCAGGTGCTTAAGCCACTGAGCTAAATCCCCAGCCCTTTTTTTAAATTTTGAGACAGGGCTTTGCTAAATTTTCCAGGCTGGCCTTTTGAGATCCTCCTAGTGACTGAGATCTGAGATTACAAGTAATTATAGAGCCCAAACTGAGTTTTAATCCTGCTGCAGAATGTTGAATTTAACTAACTGGTCTTTGTCCCTAGTTCTTGGGAGAAAGCCTTTAAACTTTCAGAATTTCACAAGTAATATGAATACCTTTGTTATTTATGCAGAGGCCGCACTGAATTTATGTAAACCAGGTAACTAACAGTGAACCTCTAAAAGTGAACCCAAGATAGGGTCATTCATCCACTCTTAGGACTAGAGAGGGCTAGAGTTCAGCCATATAGTCAATGATTCAATCAACCCTACAGAATGAAGCTCCAATAGAAACTCGGAACATTGAGACTCAGTGAGCTTCTCAGGTTGGTAACATATACTGATGTGTGCCAGAAGGGTGACACATCTGAAGATGAAGCTGATGAATGGGTTAAATAGTTCCTACCACCAGCAAGTCTCATTTTACAGTTCCTATTTTACCTCACTCATCAAATAATTAACCCGTCAAGCTAGCGTTGTCTGAAAAGAATAAGGAAAACAGGGCCAGGGATTTAGCTCAGTGGCTTAAGCGCATGCCTAGCAAGCACGAGGTCATGAGTTCGATCCCCGGTACCAAAGAAAAAAAAAAAAAAGAATAAGGAAAACAGCAAGGGACACTACCATTCATGCGACCAGTATGAATCTGAAATAGTTTTGTTTTGTTTTGTTTTTGTGATAGTGGAGGTTGAACCCAGGACATAGTTCATGCTATGCAAGTGCTCCAACACTGAGCTGCATCCTCAGGCCTTTTAATTTTATTTTGAGATACAGTCTCACTAAATCACCTAGGCCAGCCTCAAACTTGCAATCCTCCTGCCTAAGCCTCCCAAGAAGCTGAGATTACAAGTGTGAGTCATTTTGCCTACCTAATCAGTAAACTTTTTTTAGGTTTATAAGAAATCAGAGTCTCAGGGCCACCAGGGATTCAGCTCAGTGGCTTAAGTGCCTGCCTGGCAAGCAGGAGGTCATGAGTCTGCTCCCCGGTGCCAAAAAAAAAAAAAAAAGAAGAAACCAGAGTGCCTTGAACACTTGTGACCTGTAAATAGTATCAAATCCATGTCAAGATAATCAATTACTGCAAGAATCAATGACCATTCTAGTGCCTACCTGGCTGTAGCTAACAGTACGGTCCCCCAGAAACTGAAGTTTTTGTTTTGTTGGGTGGCAAAAGAATTAGACCTTGTAGTTACATGAACACAGAAACTTACATCTGGACCCTTCCAGATCTCACCATTTATTTTCTTTTTTCTTTTTTCTTTTTTTATTGGTACCAGGGATTGAACTCACAACCATGCACTTGCAAGGCAGGTGCTTATGCCACTGAGCTAAATCCCCAGCCCCCAGATCTCACCATTTACATCTCTCCCTTTTACCAGTTCTGACTGGTTTCCTTTCGTCATAATAAAATTATTCCCATACACAGAACCTATAATCCTAGCTACCTGGGAAGCTAAGACAGGAGGATCCCAAGTTTGAGGCTAGCTCCAGCAATTTAGGAAGATCCTGTCTCAAAATTTAAAAATGTTAAAAGGGTTAAGAATGTAGCTCAGTGGTAAGACACTTGACTAGCAAGTGTAAGACTCTGGTTTATCCCCAGCACTTTTTTAAAAATTATTTTAATTGTTAAAATATCTATACTAGGCTCAAACTTACAATCCTCCTGCATCAGTCTCTCACTACTGGGATTACAGGCATGTACACCAGGTCCAGTAATCAGTAGCTTTTCAATACATTAAATTACTAAAGAAATCAAGTCAGACATGAGGTAAGACATCAGAGGTAAGACATCAGAGCCTGAGGTAAGACACCAATTTGAGGCCAATCTGGACTACAGAGCATGACCCTATCTCAAAAAATAAATAAATAAATAAATAAATAAATAAATAAAGAAGATAGCCAAACAGAGTAGTACATACCTATAAACCCGGCACTTGGGAGGCTACAGCAGGAAGGTACAGAAGCATTAAATTTGTTAAAATAAGATAGGCCAAGGATTCTGGTACACATCTATAATCCCAGAACTCTGGGAGCCTAAGCTTGTCTAGCATATGAAAGACACTGGTTCATCCCTAGTACTACAAAACAACTTTTTCTAATAGTTAAAATATTCATACTACCCAAAGCAATCTAGAGATTCACTACAATTCCTATCAAATTACCAAAATAATCTTTACAGAACTAGAAAAACACAATCACAGAATATGTAAGGAACCACAAAAGGCCTCATAGCCAAAGCAATCTTAAGCAAGAAAGACAAAGATGGACGCATTAAGACCACCAGACTTTGAGCACATCCCCATGAAGCATGCCTGTAACACCAGCTAGTTGGGAAGCTGAGACAGGAGAATTAAAAATTAGAGACCAGCCTGGGCAACTCAGTAAAACCCTTTCTCAAAATAAAATAATTTTAAAAGGTTTGTGGTATAAGCTAAGTAGCAGAGTTCACCTGGATTCAATAACCAGTATGGGGGGGGGACCTAATTGCAAAACATACCACAAACCAGTTGAGGTATCTGTAATCCCAGCCACTCTGAGAGACTGCAGGAAGTTAATCACAAATTTAAGCGTCTGGGCAACTAAACTTAGGGAGATCCTATCTCAAAATAAAAAAATAAAAGGGCTGAGGATATAGACCATGGTGAGGATCCTGGGTTCAACCCATATTACCAAAAAACAAATAAGTAAGATAAAACAGCATAGTACTGGCATAAAAACAGGCCAATAGAATAGAATGAGAACCTAGAAATAAACCCACCTATTTACACTATTTACAGCCAACTACTTGTGTGTGTGTGTGTGTGATGCTGGGGATTGAACACAGGGTTACACCACGGAGTTACATCCTCAGCCAGCCCTATAAGCAAATTGATTTTTACAAAGGCCACAAGAAAATACATTGAATAAAGCAAAGTCTCTTCAATAAATGGTACTGAGAAAACTGGGTGTCCATATACAGAAGGAACTCCCTCCCTGTATACAAAAATCAACTCAAAATAGAGCAAAGATGTAAATGTAAGGCTCAAAACTATGAAACTACTAAAAGAATGTATAGGAGAAATACTTCAGGACATTGATCTGGGAAAAAAATGTTTTGCTATGACCTGAAGCCACAGAAAACAAAACAAAAACTGACATACATGATTACATCAAACTAAAAGGCTTCTGGGCTATGGTATAACTCATGGGTAGAGCAACTGCCTATTCTAGCATGTCTAAGGTCCTAGGTTCAAGGACAGTATGATGATGCATGTCTGTAACCTAGTAACCTTACAGCCTAAGGCAAGAAGATCAAAAGCTCAAGCAAAGCCAGGGCAATTTAGCAAGATCCTGTCTCCAAAAGGGAAATAGCTCAATCTAAAGCTCTGGGTGCATGAATTCCACAGTACTGAGGAAAATAAATAAAAGGCAAGAGGATCTCTGAGAGTCTGAGGCCAGCCTGAACTACATAGCAAGATCCTATATCAAAAAACAAAGACAGCCGGGGATTTAGCTTAGTGGCATGAGTACCTGCTTGGCAAGCATAAGGTTGTGAGTTCAATCCCTGGCACAAAAAAAAAAAAAAAAAAAAACCTATGTACAGTAACAGAAACAATAAACAGAATGAAAAGACCACCTATAGAATGAGTAAATATTTGCCACCTATTCACCCAATAACAAATTAATTTCCAGAACTGAGGAATTCAACTGAACAATGAACAAAACCCCAAATAATCTGATTAAAAATGTTTGAATGACCTGAACAGCCATCTCTCAAAAAAGGATAACAAGTATATGAAAAAACATTCAATATCAATAATCACAGGGGAAATCCAAATGAAAATCACTATGAGGTATTATCTCACCCCAGTCAAAGGATGATTATGAAAAACAGAAAATAATGAGTGCTGGCAAGAATGCAAAGAAGGGAAACTGTCATATACTATTGGTGAGAATAAAAATTACAGCAATTACAGAAAATAGCCCCAAACTGCATAGTGAAACCTTGTCTAAAAAAGACAGAGAGAGAAAGAGAGAAAAAGCAAGCAAGAGAAAATAGTATGAAAGTTCCTCAACAAACTAGAGATAGGCCTGGAAATGCAGTTCAGTGGTAGAATACTTGTGAGCAATAACCTGAGTTTGACACTCAACATTGCGAAAAGGAAAAAAAAAAACTACTATATGATCTAGCAATTCTACTACTGCATATATAGTCAAAGGAAATTGAATCAGTATATTAAGGAAACTGCAGGACATTTATTAAAAAACGGTTCAGAAAAGTCTAGATAGTAGCAAATAAATAGATAACAAAAATATGATATATACATATATGTACATACATACATATACATATAATGGAATATTATTAAGCCGTAAAAAATAAAATTTCTATCATGACTGGCACTAGAGAACATTATATTAGAGAAAAGAAATCAGGCACAGAAAGACAAATACTACATCTTATCACTTATGTGAAAAGCCGAGTGTGGTGGTGCACACCTATAAACCCAGCAATTGGGAGGCTAAGGTAGGAGGATCACTGCAAACTCAAAACCAGCCTGAGCTACAAAGTGAGTTCAAGGCCAGCTCAAACCACACAGCAAGATCCTGTTTCAAAAAACAAAAAACAAACAAACAAAAAATTTACAACACTTATTATATGAAAGCTAAAGTTGATCTCAAAGAACTAGAAAAGCAGCAGCTACCAGAGCCTGGAACTACATGGCAAAATGTAAGATGGATACAGGATGAATAATATACTTGAGATCTAACTGTATACAGGTGAAGTTGGACAGAAGGAATAACTGCAAATATTCTATAACAAAATAAAATAACAAATATTGCAAAACAGCTATGTAGAGTGTTGCTAAAAAGGAGCAATTTATTTTGGCTCATGGTTTCAGAGGTTTGAGTTCATGGTTAAGCCTAGATAGTAGCACATAAATAGATAACATTCATGGTTAAGTTCCAAGACAGAAATATCATGGCAAAAGCGCATGGTACTAGAAAGCTGCTCACTTCATGGCAGCCAGGAAGCCAAGGAAGAAAGCCAGAGGGGAACAGACCAGGAGCAAGATATCTCTTCAAAGGCAAGCCACCTGTGACCTGCTTCATACAATGAACCCCAAATTCCCAAAATGCCCACTGAGCAATAAATTCATCAATGGATTAATATCCTTGTTGAAGTCAGCACCTTCACAATACAATCACCTCTCCAGGCATAACTTAAAACAATTGAATTAATAATGAAGATTAACCATTACAAGTATTTTACTTGGAAATTCTATAAAAAATATAGTATTTCCTTAGGAGCCAGTTCTTATCAATCAGTTCAGATCTGACCACTGAAGTAATCCACCACTTTTTTCTTTCTCTTCTGTTTTTGGGGTATTAGGGATTCAACCTGGGGTGCTCTATCACTAAGCTATATTCTCAATATTTTTTATTTTGAGACAGGGTCTCACTAAGTTGCCCAGGCTGACCTCCAACCTGCAATCCCCCTGTTCAGATTCCTGAGTAGCTGAGATAAACAATACCTTTTAAAATTATAAAAGAAGCCAGGTGTGGTGGTGCATACCTGTAATCCCAGCACTCCGGAGTTTGAGGCAGGAGGATCACTGCAAGTTCAAGACCAGCCTGAGATACAAGATGAGCGTGAGACCAGCCTGAACTACATAGTGAGACACTGTCTTAAAAATACAAAAAATGAACCTGCCGCCCTGGTAAGTGGCTATGGTCTGGCAAGCTGCAGCCACCCCAGGGCAAGAAGCAAAAAGCAACAGCGTTTCCTAAGATTTGCACCATGTTGGAACTTAGGGCACTGAGCAAAGCAGCAACCAGCCTGCCACCCTGGTAAGTGGCTGTGGTCTGGCAAGCTGCAGCCATCCCAGGGCAAGAAGCAAAAAGCAACAGCGTTTCCTAAGATTTGCACCATGTTGGAACTTAGGGCACTGAGCAAAGCAGCAACCAGCCTACCACCCTGGTAAGTGGCTGTGGTCTGGCAAGCCACGGCCACCCCAGAGCAAGAAGCAAGAAGCAACAGCGTTTCCTGAGATCCGCGCCATGTTGGCACTTAGGGCACTGAGCAAACCAGCAACCAGCCTGCTGCCCTGAACTTTGGAAATGTAATAGTCAATTCATCAGAAAGAAATAGCATGTGAATGTGGCAGACTTTCGGTGGCCCGAAGGAGAGAGACCCTGGCACCTTGGGACCTGCACCATGCGGTAACTCGGGGTGCCGGGAGAACAAGGCGCCTCTCCCCTCCCTGGGGGTGGCTGTATGACAGCGGCCCTAAAGAGAGAGACCCTGGCACCTCGGGACCTGCACCGTGCAGTTGACTCGGGGTACCAGAAGAACAAGGAACTCCTCCCCTCTCGGTGGGCAGCTGTGAGCCTGCCGGTGTGCGGGCTGAGAATCAAACATCTTATGTCATCCTGTCCCCAGTCCCGTGTCCCCCCTCTTCCTCTCCCCACCCTCCCACTTAGCAAGTAGGAGCCAGTGAACTACACATCTTGTGAAAAGATTGGCTATGTTATTTAGTATGAGCTCCCCATATGCAAAGACATGGACAACCATTCTGAAGAAAACAAGAGACAATATGACAGATAGTGAAGATCTCTGGTTGTCTAGCTTTGAAATTTGTGCTTTCTTATGTCCCGTTCTATTCTGTTTTGTTGTGTTTAATTTTACCCCCTTTAAAATAAAATTAAAAAAAATAAATCAATCAATATTACACATATAGATATATATATGAAAAGTTTTTCCAAAGTAAAATTCTATTCCTAACTATGGGATCATTTTTGACAGTAAAATAAAAACACTTTCACGTTCGCAAAGTTTCAAAATGTCGGGCTGGGGATTTAGTTCAGTGACTTAAGCGCCTGCCTGGGAAGCATGAGGTCATGAGTTCAATCCCCAGTACCAAAAACAAAAACAAAGCAAAGTTTCAAAATGTCATCTCTCAGCTGAACAAGGTGGTACACATTTGTAGTTCCAGTTATGTGGAAAGTTGAGGTAAGAGGATCACTTGAGCTCAGGAGTTCATAATCAACTGTCTCAAATAAACAAAAACTGGCTGGCATCATGTATGGCACATGCATGATGAAGTAGGAGGATCAGGAATTAGAAGCCAGCATGTGCTACATACCTAGTTCAAGCCCAACCTAGTCTGCCTAATGAGATCCTGTGTCAAAGTGACAAAACAAAAACAAAAATAAGTTATTTCGAGCCAGGTGTGATGGCATATACCTGCAATTCTAGCACTTGGGAGGCTGTGGCAGGAGGAGCACAAGTAGGTAGTTCAAGGCCAGCCTAGACTACATATAAGTTCAAGGCCAGTCAATGTTACATAGGGAGACCCTGTTTCAAAAAACTAGAAACAGGGCCAAGGATATAGCTCAGCGGCACAGTGCCTGCCTGGCAAGTGTAAGGTCATAAGTTTAATTACCAGTACCAAAAAAAAAAAGTTCTCTTCATAAATGTTGCATTCCCAAAAAGCTCCTAACAGATGTGTTTTATCAAAATAAGAGAGTAGGGGCTGGGGATTTAGCTCAGTGGCACAAGTGCCTGCCTGGCAAGCACAAGGTCATGAGTTTGATCCCCGGTACCAAAAAAAAAAAAAAACAAATGAGTAAACCAAGAAAGATCATATGTAATCCAGGAAGCAATTCCCAGGACGATAGTGAAAAGAAATCCCAGGATAAAGCTCTAAAGCAAGCCTATGTAACAACCAATCCATATAAGAGCAGAGTATAGAATATAAAGAGGAGGTCTAAGGATTAAGAGAAACAGGTTTTTGATAGATTTGTCTTATGGTTTATATCTATAAGTCCCCCAAAGCCTCATGCGATCCTAGATGGGACCTTTGAAAGGGGATTGTATTATAGGGGCATTTTATATACTGTATAAAGCTGACTTGCTGTTAGGAGGTGGAGCCTCGTTGGAAGATGCTGTCACTGTGGGTGTGATACAGGTTTTATCTTCTGTGTCTTCCTGAGGGTGCTTCTTGTCTGTCACAAGGTGAGCAGTCAGGCCCTTCCACCATGCCACTGACCATGCAAGGACTGACACTTCTAAAATTTGAGCCAAAACAAACTTTCCCTCCTTCAAGTTTTAGGTGTTGAGTATTTTGTCCCAGCAATGAGGACAGTGACTAAAACTATCTACTGGAATTAACTAGAGAAGAGGTTTTGGGAATGATTGAGTGATTTAAACTCTTAAAAACAAGCAAATAAAAAAAAATTACTGCACCTAAAGAAAATAAGAAGTTCTAGAAGGAAATAATTATAATCACTATATACTATGTAACTAAGGTTCAACATTTGTATAATACAAACAATGAATACTGACACAGTTCCCAAAATTACATAATCACTCACAAGCTAAAGGAGAAAATGTGCACATATTTACGAGTGAAAGTCGCATATTCCATGACATTTTTGTGTTTAATGTTTTTAAAAAGAAAGTGATAATTATGCTACTGGCAATATTTAAGACAAACCAAATATGGTTGATAACTATTTTTGCTTGTAATCATATAATACTATTTGATGATTTTTGCTTTCAGTACTAGGGATTGAACCTAGGACCTTAGCACTAAGCTACATCCCCAATCCTTTGTCTTTTTTTCCTATTTGAGATAGAGTTTTGCTGTGTCCTTCAGGCTGTCCCTGAACTCACACTGTAGACCAGGCTGGTCTCCAACTCACTGTGATCCTCCTGCCTCAGTCTCCCAAATGCTAGGACTACTACAGGTGTGAACCACCACACCCAGACCCAACCCTTAATTTTTTTTTTTAACTTTGAGAATGTCCCCAAACTACTAAATTGTCCAGGTTGGGCTCGAACTTGCTATCCTCCTGCCTCAGCCTCCTAGAGCCCTTGGAACTATAAGCATGTGCTGCAGTACCCAGCTGAACTGTTTAAACTATGCATATATATTATTTCTGTTTGTTTTTTTGTGGAGACAGGGTCTTACTATATAGTCCAGACTGGCTTAAAAATTACTATAGCCCATAGCCCAGGCTGGCCTCAACTTTCCAAGTGCTTGCTGAGATTGCAGGTGTGGCCACTATACCCAACCTCACATGTAATACTGTACTTTGAAAAAATAACGTTGACTTAATTTAAAACAGTATTCTAAATAAACAAATAAAACAGCATTTGTTATATGAAGGGAGAAGCAAGCGACTTTGGTGTTACCTGTAACATTTTATTTCAGGGAAAAAGTAGGGGAAGAGGGAGAGTAAAAGAGGAAGGGAGGAAACAAAAGAAAAACAGATGTTAATAGTGGTTAATTACAGATGGTGGGACCACGGGTGTTAAATCATTTCTGTAGTTTCTTTTTCTTTTTTTTGTATTTTTAAATTTTCAACACCTTTTCTTCCTGAAAATCCTAGAAGTTTCCTATATAAATGGTTTCCAGACCATTTATGGTTCTGTCTCCCTCTCTTCAAATGCTTTCAACTTTGTCAGTGTCCATTCAAACCAACACTAGAACGTGGTTCCAACCTAGTACAAAAACGTACTGGGACCAGTTCTTCTGTGACCTGGATAAATGCCTGGCAATACAGCTGAAGGTGTTTTTAGCAGTCACAACTGGCATAGGCATTTCCCGCTACATTTATGACCAAACAAAATTCTCAGACATTTTTCACATGAACTGCTGCTGCTCAACTAGCTCTTCCTCATCCTGGTCTTGCACATTTGAGATTTTGAATTTAAACATACAGCTTATCCTTGTTAATTTCAGTTTGGACCCAGATGCCTTCCTACCAATATAATTTTTCAAACTTTATTCATCATATTAACATCTGTAGCTCTGCCATACTTACATATCTAATCAACATGTTTTTTAAATGTTTTACACCACCCAAGGTCCAAACATAACACACCAAGCGCTCCTGGTGAAATCAAGATTTTAAGTGGGTCATTATTCAGTATTTTACACTTTCATTTAGCTAATCAGCCAAACATTTATTATTATTATTATTATTATTATTATTTTACACAATACAGCTTTATTTATTGTTTGTGTACAGTAGAAACACATTACCTGACCCCAGGTGGCTATCACATATTTTATTATACATTAGACACAAATGTATAAAGAACTGTGAGACTGATGAGATTATGATTCACTGTATCTAAAACAGTTTCCTGATCCACACACTTCATGATCCTAAGTAGAAATAAAAGTAATGGAATCCAGAAATGAAAACAGAAGTAAAGTGTTGTGACAATCACGTCTCAATACTTTGTATAATACATTTAATCATTTACAATTGACTTTTCCCAGGATTTAACATTAGATAAATCTTCTGTGTTCCAACTATTTTATTCTGTTATGTCATGTTCGTTTTTTGAGACAGAGTCTCACAATGTAGTTCAGGCTGGCCTTGAACTCACTATGTAACCCAGACTGGTCTGGAACTCATGGCAATCTTCTGCCTCAATTCTTGAGTGCTGGGATCATAGGCATGTACCGCCTCACCCAGGTTACTCTTCATTTCTGACCATCAAATATTTGTCTTTCTCTAGTCTTCATAGTTTTTCAAAGATAAACAACAGTGGCTCTGAGATCATCTGCCTATTAACTCAGCATCCTAAAATATAATTTAGTTGAACCCTAAAATTTAAGTTAATTTAATGGTTAGGGTAGGGACACTTGTTTGGCACTCACAGGTCCCAATGTTCAACTTTCAGAACAGAAAAAAAAAAAAAAAAAAATATATATATATATATATATATATATATATAAAAGAGAGAGAGAGAGAGAGACCAAAAAAAAGTCAGTTGGACTTGGAGGTACATGCCTACAATTCTAGCACACTAGAAGGTTGAGGAAGGAGGCCTTTACATTTGAGCCCAGCAATTTAGTGACTTAGGGAGTCTCTGTCTTATCAAAAAAATATAAAAAAGGGCAGAGAACATAACTCAGTGCAAAGCCCCTGAGTTTAATTCCCAGCTCAAGCTGAGGCAGGAGGATCCCCGTGTGTTCAAGGTCAGCCTGGGCTAAACTGTGAGACTGTCTCAAAAACAAAAACAAGGGCTGGGGATTTAGCCCCACAGCACATTGCCTGCTTGGCAAGCACAAGACCCTGAGTTCCACTGCTGGTACCAAAAACATAAGTAGATAAATAAAATAAACAAAAACCTTAAAAGTTCAGAAATAAATTAGGGGGAAAATGTATCTGTATATCTATATATCTATGCCTATTCCTGTATCTATGTCTGTAATCCTAGCCCTACCACTCTGGAATGCTGAGACAGAAGGAGAACAAGTTGAAGGCCAGCCTAGGCAACCAATTTAGCAAGGCATGTATCAAAAAAAAAAAAAAAAAAAAAGGGCCAGGGATTTAGCTCATGGCGTAAGTGCCTGCCTTGCTTGCCTTGCAAGTGCACAGTAATGAGTTCAATCCCCAGTATCAAAAAAAAAAGGTGGTTTTTTTGTTTTTTTTTTTAATTTGTTTCAAGGGCTGGGAAACTAGCTCAATGCAAAGGCCCTGGGTTCATTTTCCAGTAACGAATATATATCAAAGGAAAAAAGTTCACTGTTGAACTTGTTTAGTAGATATGAGATCCTGGGTTTAAAAATATTTTTATTTTAGCCAGGCATTATAGTGCACACCTGTAATTCCAGCACTTGGGATGCCAGGAGTTTGAGGCCAGCCTCAGCTACATAGTGAGTTCAAGGCCAGCCTGAATTGCATAGTGAGACCCTGTCTCAAAAAGACCAGAAAAGAGAGAGAGAGAGAGAGAGAGAGAGAGAGAAACTTTTCGCTGTGGAGCTAAAGGCTAATTTAGTGGTACAGCAAGCACTTGCCTAGTATACAGAGCCCATAATTTCAATCCTCAGCATTGTATGATGGAGGATGCAAGAATATTCTCATTGTTATCATCTGGGACAACAGCTTCCAGTTTGCAATTTACTATTCTATACAATTACAATTAAAAATTAGTGTCCCTGGTATTACTGATAATCTCTATGGTACCTAGTTTTAACAAACTATATAATTTCTCAAAATCCTACAAAATAAGCTATGTTAAAATTAGTCAAAGAAAGAAAAAGCCAGGCGTAGTGGTACATGCCTGTAATCCCAACATTTAGATGGGAAAGCCATGAGTTTGAGGTCAGCCTAAGCTACACAGTAAGTTCAAGGCCAGTCTAAACTATACACAGGACTTGCTGTAAAAAATAAAAATAAAAAGCATACTATTTTCCAATTTATAGAAAAGGAAACTGAATCAAAGAGAAATTAAAATTATTTCCCCAAGGAAGCTACAATGAACCAAAACCTATTGCAATCTAGGCCTCTTCTCACAAGAGCATATGGGTTTCTAATATAAAACTACTCAGAGCTCAGCTTACTGCCACATGCCATAAACTTAGGGCTTGGGAGGCTGAGACACGAGGATCACAAGTTTGAGGCCAGCCTGGGCTACACGGACAGCTAGAGACTACCCTGAGTTACATATCAGCACTCTGGCTCAAACAACAAAACAAACAAAAAATACTGAAGATTGCACATAGTTTTGTAGTGAAAACTGATTTCTTGATTCTCAGGGTTGTTATGGAAGGTATAGGAGCATAATGGAAGTGGGGTGGTTTTATAAAGACAACAGGGAACCAGGTGTGGTGGCACAAACCTATAGTCCCAACCACTTGGGAAACTGAGGTAAGAGGATACTTGAGTCCCGAAGTTCAAGAAAAGCCTAGGCAACATAGCCAGGAGAAAAGAAAAAAAGAAAAGATAACATAATGGATCCTTGGCACCTTGATTGTATCAACATCAATACCATAATGGTGATGTTATACTAATTTTTGTGGGTGATTGTGTGTGTGTTTGTGTGTGCATGTATGTCTTTTTGAGACAAAGTCTAACTATGCAGTTCAGTCTGGCCTTGTGCTCACTTTGTAGCCACAAACTCACAATGATCATCCTGCCTCAGCCTCCTGAGTGCTGGAATTACAGGCATGCTGCACTAACATTTTGAAAGGTGTTACCTGAAGGGTACATCAGATAGCCCTATATTACTTATTAAAACTGTGTGAATCCAGTATTATACCAAAATAAAATGCTTATTTAAAAAATAAACAAATAATATGTCTTGTCTAAGCCAACTGCATTAAGAACTTTACTTAAACTGAATAGGAAAGTTTAAATAAATTGAAACAAAACAACACAGGACCATTCTTAGAAGCTCTAAAATCTAGCTTGGCAGACTTCAAAGTGGAATAAGAGCCATCAACAAAAGCTCCAAATTAAGCCATGAGGAAACCTGGAAATCAAAAAGGAGCCTCTGGAATTATCTCCCAAAACAATGAAATCAGTCAAGACAATACAGGAAATGATTTATTAAGTTCTAAGAAGTCACCTCAAAGTGCAGGGGACATAGCTCAGTGGTAGAGCACTTGCAAGATTCTAGGTATGATCCTCAGACACATACAGACACAGACACAGACATACACACACACAGAGACAGACAGACAGACAGACTCACCCACGCACACACACACACACACACACACACACACACAAGCACCGGAATCAAGTGAGAATTGCCAAGCTGTCTTCAACTACTATGCCCTTTACTGCAATCCTCACCTTAAAGAAAGACTGAGTATGCATGTGAGTCACCTTCAACCTGATTTTCATAGCTACTCATTTCACACAATTTCCCCAAAATGCTCTTTTTCCCTACTCACAAAGTATCTGAAGCCTCAACCATTTCCTGCTTCTCCCAGCTGCAGGACTTGCAATTAAAAAAACAGTCACTCAGCGTCTAGGGCAGGTCTGGTTAGAAGAATGAGCTCATCCCTTCAGAAGTGCACCTGATCTTCAAGAAGCTGCGCCTCCTCCTCCTCCTCCTGCAAGCAAGGCTTTGTACGTTTAAAGTGACACCCACAACCTATGCAACCACTTGGCCAGAGCCAAAACAAGTCCTCTCCTACCCATAACCTGGTGCCATGGAGTCATTTCCTACTCCAGCCACTTCACACAGCCACTGAATTAAGGCAGCAATGGTGGCAGCAGCTGCTGCTGCTATTATGACCTCACTAGAGGACTTCATTCTCAGCTATACTGGAGATCAAGTCCTTCACCACTACCCGGAACCACTGTGCTATTTGTTTTATCGGCTCTTTGCCCATGATCAGACATGACTGGAATCAGTGCTTCTTTCAGAATTTACAACTTATTTTCTTGAATCAGGGATGCAGTACCTCTACATCTTTCTTATTCCATTTGCCCTGTGCACAAGACAAAATTAGCCAAGAAATTTTAAATACTATATGTAAGTACACTAAGTACTTAAATATAGTAACACATTTGTCCCTCAGTTTAACTACCTCTAAGAAAATATTTACCCTGCTACAGCTGTCTATTTATTGGTAAAGCACACAACAACCTGGTCCAAAGATACATATTTTCAAAAAAAAAAAAAAAAGTACATGGGTACCAAATAGCCATTTGACAAATACTGCTGCATACCTATTATATACATAAGTATTTGTGACAGGGTGCTAAACCCGGGCCTGAACAACAAAATCTAAGAAAGAACGTTTCTAACTGGGCTTAGTGTTAGATGCCTATAATTCTAGCATACTGGGAGGATGAGTTAGGAGGACCACAAGTTTCATATCAGCCTAGGCAACTTAGCAAGATACTCATCTCAAAAAGTAAAAAGGACTGGTGATAATAGCTCACTGTGAAGGTTCTTGTTAAAAAAAAATTTTTTTTTAAGTTTTAAAAAGCCTTTCTCATCTTAGCCTTCCTTCACAGGACCTCTGCAGTAATTTTATTTCAGCCATGATAGTCTTTTTTTTGGGAAGGGGGGCAAGTGACAAGGTCTCAATATGCAGTTCAGGCTGGCCTTGAACTCACTTTGTAGCCCAGGCTGGTCTCGAACTCGCAAAGATCCTCCTACCTCAGCCTCCCAAGTGAGGAAATTACAGGCATATGCCATCATGCTTGGGTTGATAGTCTTCTAATATATTAACAAACAAACAATTATAAATAAGTCAGAGAAGCATCAAATTTATTAGTGATAATCTTTAATGGGTGGCAAGAAACTTGGAATCAATAAAGGGAAACCCAGGAGCCTTCAACTGATTTAGTAATGTTTAATTTGCTAGGTAGAGGATATAAGATTGCTTATTGTGTTACCTTTTAAATGTCTTAAATATGTGAAATATAAAAATAAAAACAAAAGACAAAAACCCAGAACTTCTGCAGATCAAAGGATACAACCAAAGAGTAAAAAGGCAACCAGCATGGGCCAGGGACTTAGCTCAGTGGCTTACGCGCCTGCCTGGCAAGCACAAGGTTGTGAGTTCAATACCCAGTACCAAAAAAAAAAAAAAAAAAAGGTAACCAGCAAAATGGGAGAAATTATGAATCATTTATCTGATAAAAGGTTAATATACAAAACATTTAAAGAATTCCTGGGGCCGGGGATTTAGCTCAGTGGCTTAAGCACCTGCCTGGCAAGCGCGAGGTCATGAGTTCGATCCCCGGTACCAAAAAAAAAAAAAAAAAAGAACAAGAATTCCTACAGCTGGACATGAGATGCATACATGTAATCCTAGCTATTTTATTTGGAAAGCTGAGACAAAAAGATCACAAGTACAAGGTAAGCCCGGGCAACTTATTGATATCCTATTTCAAAATAAAACTTAAACAGAGCTGGAGATACAGCTCAGTGGCACAGCACTTGCCCAGCAAAACTGAGGATCTGTACTCAGGAAAAAGGAAAGAAAGAAAGAAATGGTATAGATCAATGATGGTAAACCTTTTAGCACTTTCAATGATTAAAAATAGACCCCTGTGTCTGGGAAGGGTGGTGCATGCCTGTAATCCCAGTACTCAGGAGGCTGAGGCAGGAGGGTTGCTACAAATTCAAGGCCAGCCTGGACTACATACTGAGTTCAAATTAATAGTGAGACTTTGTCTCAAAAAAACAAAAACAAGGGCCAGTTGGGCCGGGGATTTAGCTCAGTGGCTTAAGCGCCTGCCTGGCAAGTGTGAGGTCATGAGTTCGATCCCTGGTACCAAAAAAAAAAAAAAACAAGGGCCAGGGATTTAGCTTAGTGGCATAAGCACCTGCCTGGCAAGCACAAGGTCGTGAGTTCAATCCCCGGTAAAAAAAAAAAAACAAAAAAAAAAACCATGACTGGCTGGGTATGATAGTGCACACCTGGAATCTCAGCACTCAAGAGGACTGCTAAAAGTTCAAACCAGTCTGGGCTACACAGTAAGTTCAAGACGAGCCTGAACAGTGAGCCTTTCTCAAACAAACGAAAAAAAAAAAGTTTTGCTACCACTGATATAGATTATCTTTTTTTTGAGATATGGTATTGCTATGTAGTTTAGGCTAGCCTTGAACTCACTATGCTGCTTGCACAGGCTGGCCTTGAACTTGTATCACTCCTTCTGCCTTAGCCTCCCAAGTACTAGGATAAAGACATATGTCACCACACTCATCAATTTTAAATGCACTTTATACTAATTTTTTAAAAGAAACTACAACTAATCAAAATTGGTCTTAGCCAGGTCAATATAAGATACTGTGTGAGAAACACCCTAAATTCACATTCAGTCTGCTGCTTTTCCTCTTTCAAAAATAACTTCAATCAGCCTTTGAGAAGCTAAAGAATTTGAGGCACCACAAAAAAATTGATTGTCTTTTTGGTTTTGGGGGGAGTACCAGGAATTGAACTCAGGACCTCACATTTGCCAGGCAGGTGTGTTATTTTATCTATTTTTTTAAGATACTCCTGGCATTGGTCTCAAACCCTGGGCTCAAGAATCCACCCACCTCAGTCTTCCAAGTAGCTGGGACTACAAGAACAGGCCATTTCAACTGGTTATTATACTTGGTTTTTGTTGTTGTTGTTGTTGTTCATAAGTACCAAAGATCGAATATATTTAGTTTTTTTCTTATTACTTTTTTTTTATTTTAAAGAGTATATTTAGTTTTTTGAATCACATAAATTTCCACATTTAATCCATAATCGGCATTTACTAGCCATGTGGTCTTTGGCAACTTCCTTTACTTTCTAAGCCTCAGTTTTCTTACCTTTAAAACTGAGGTACAATATCAGTACCACCTGCAGAGCACAGCGCTTTAAAGATAAAATAAAATTAACAATCATTCAATGAATGTTGGCTATTATTATTTTTGACTTAAGAAAGTTGTGATATTTGCGTTAAGAGTAATAAAAAAAACATTAAATTATTTTCTGACCAATGAATTTTCTCCTCACATTCCCACTTTTTTCTCTGAGATTTGGTTAGTTCAGCAGTTTAGAATTTAACATTTCATTTTTTAAATTCTTCATTCCTTTTTAGTCTTGCCAATTACTATATAAACTCAAGGCCAGAACTTTGTTTCATACCCTGGTGTTCATGTGTTGCATTTATTACACTGTATTTGTTTCTGTTTTCCCTCCTAGGGTCTGAGAAATTCCAAAGTAGAGATCAAGTCTTACTTGTATTTGTGCCCTGAAGGCTTAGTAATCAAGACACAAAATGGGTCTCAA
Source organism: Dolichotis patagonum (assembly GCA_004027295.1). Classification (NCBI taxonomy): domain Eukaryota; kingdom Metazoa; phylum Chordata; class Mammalia; order Rodentia; family Caviidae; genus Dolichotis; species Dolichotis patagonum. The sequence goes on from PVJX010014236.1 coordinate 27,692, forward strand.
TAAATGTTTGTTGAACGGATAAATGAATTAATTAATCTTTTTCTCCTCTGCAATGCTTTACACAGTACACTACACATAACAGGAACTCAGTAAAGTCTGCTCTTGGATTCATGCAGGAATTTTTTGGATCCAATCAACACACAAAGATTTATACTCCCTCAAAAAAAAAATCACTTCTACTTTTAAAGTTTAGTTACTAACATGACAAAAGTTTTACTCTAATACAACAAATAAATGGATTCATTGACTATATCTGGATTAGCTCAAGGATTTAAAAGCCATTATCCTAATTAATGAATTTGTAAATCTCAACATGGCAAAATCCAGTTACATAATCAAGAGGAGTTAATTCTTTATAAATTTATACCTACAAAGATGGACAAATGATCAAAAAGCTATACATTAATATATCTACATTAATATTAATTATATACATTCATTACATAATAACTATACATGGTATAATATATAATAGATTCATTATTAATGTTAATAATTTAATGATCATTTATCTGTGGGTTAAGATGGAAAAATCATTTTTACTCCTGATTCGAAGTCATAGTTTTCATTAGTAATATGTTAATGAGCCAAATGGTTCAAACCTGCTTCCAGAAAACGGCTTTTGAAACTCAAAGTCTAAGTATTTTCCCCCCTCAGTAATTTTAACTCTTGCGAGACTTTTTATTGACAGATACTCAAAATTTGTTCGGTTTCCTAAATACAACTTCGTTTCTTAAAGGTTACTTAACCTGAATAGGCACTTTGGGAACGATAGGTTTTACACCCAAGTAACTAAATGTATCCCTAGGTTTATTACTCAGCCTGCTGCTGCAACATGAAACACTTTTCTTAGTTTTTAAGTTACATTTAGTGTAAGATTTAAGTGTCGCACTGCACATTCTTTCGCTATCTCAACTGATTTTACACTACATATGTAATTTCATAAATACATAGTAAAGGAACTCTATACTTGAATGAATCTGGGAACAACCGTGATGTTAGCACACACCCCCTTCCTCCAAATCAGTACACTCCACAGAAAATACACCTACTTTTCTTTTTTTTTTTTCAACAATGTCTCTCTTCCGCCCCCACCCCGCGTTTTTTAGAGCAGCAATCATTCATTATCCTACTAAAAGCCTCTCCGCTCAAAGAACCTTCCCAACTAATACTAGTTCATCAGGACTCTCCTTTCACATGTCAGAGCGTCCTTTTGCTATTTCTTTGGAAACAGGGAAAAGAGGAGGCGAGGGTCCGGGACACCACCATTCCCGCCATGCCATCTAGGACTCAAGTCTAGGCGCGCATTCCCCACCCAGCCTGAGGCGGAGCCCAGGGAGCTGCAGAGGTCAGGTCCTCCCTCCTCCCCAGCTAACACCCCGCAAACAGGGAAAAGCAAACTGGGCCCAACCTCCGCGCTCCCATTCAACTTACCCTCCTCCTCGCAGTACCCCAAATTTCGTCCCACTTCTTCCCCGATGTAGCCTGGTTTCTTTATCCAGTTCCGAGTCCCCTTAACCACCTTGCTCCCAACACACGCACCCCTCTAGGCTCCGGCTCCTGCCCCTGGAACCCTATTACACCCGGGTCCCTTCCCTTGGTACCTCTCCAGTTCCAACCCTCCCCATGCCCTACAGCAGACCAGCGCGATGTCCCGGTACCCTCGGGACCGGGTCCTTCCCCACACGTCACATTCCGGTCCCTTCTCCGCTCCCCAACCAACCAGACCTTCCACACCCCCTCCCCAAGCGCTACCCCCAGAACCCCATTACCTCCGGCCCCGCCCCCCTGAGGGTGTCGCACTCACTGCTCCCGCGGCCACATCCTTAACCGCCGCGGCTGCTATAGCTACAGGGAGCCAAGGCAACCAGCTCTCGCGACACTTTCATCAGCTTTGGCGAGAACAGTCGAAAAGAGACTCTCGCAAGAAAGTAAATGAGTCAGGCTCAAGCCGGTTAAGTATATCTCGCGATAGTATCGTTTAAAATGGCGGCCACAAGGCGTCTCAAGGGTGGCTAAGAAAGGTTTGGGAAGTAGGACGCTAGCTAGGTTGAACGTTGAACTGGCCTACTGTCGGACTACGATTACAGGAGGGATGATGTGTTCAGGCTGGGGAAAGTTAACGTGGCGGGTCCTACACCCGGGTAACTTTAGAGATAGAAGACCTTTGCCCCACTTTCTCAAACTTAGAGCAGTGTCGCCTTTAGCTGAAGTTCTCTTTTTTTGGCATTTTCCATCTGTCTATGGGGTAATTGGAGATGGGAGAGGGCAGGCTAGATAGTGACCTTCCCACCAGCACATTACCTTGCTTTAAGTTTTAATCCGTTGTAAAAGGTATTTACTGTCTCAAAGTGTTTATCCCTGGTGCTCTGCCCTGTCAATTCACAAGACCAAAATAGGAAATAAGTTTAAAAAGAAAAAAGCACAGGTGTTTGGCCTGGTATTTTGTATTGTTTGCCGCCCCATGAACACATCCTTATTCAGTAGCTCTTTCAACACTTAGGACTTTCAGTGGTTGCATTCAGACTGTAATGAGCAGTGTTTGAAACGGTGAAATGAAAACTTGTTGGTCAACAAGGAAAAATAAAACCAGGGAATAGAAATTTAAAAATTAGTTTTTGCCTCTTGCCTCTGAATAGCACTCAAAAGGCGTTTAGACCAGTGTGTCTGTAGAAATATACTGAGCCACTAAATGCAATTTAAAACTTTCTAATTACTTTTTTCAGAGCTGGGCATCCAACCCAGGGGCGCTCTTCCACTGAGCAGCATTCCCAGCCCTATTTGATTTTATTATGTTTGTGAGTAGTGTTGGAGAATTGAGCCCTAGGCCTTGTCACTGAGCTATATCTAAAGATTTTTTTTAAGGTTTTTTTTTTTTTTTTAACAAAACAGGGTTTCCATAAGTGGCTAAACTGCCCAAACCTGATCTCAAATTTATGATCCTCCTGCCTCAGCCTCCCAGAGTGATGGAATTATAGGTATGCGCCACCATGCCAGCCAGTTGCCACATTTTTAAATAGATGAAATTAATTTACGTAACATATTTTTACTTGTTTTTTGTTTTGCTTTGTTTTGTGTTTGGTCTTTTTGAGACAGGGTTTTACTATGCAGTTCAAGCTGGCCTTGAACTAGTTTTGTAGACCAGGTGGCCTCAAACTTGCAGTACTCTTCCTGCTTCAGCCTCCTGAGTGCTAGGATTACAGGTGTGCGCTACCACACCTGGCTAACTTACTGAAAATGACATTTCAATTTGTAATCAAAAAATGAGATTATTTTGCCTTTTTTGCATAAATTTTCAAGGTTTGTTTTGTTTTGTTTTTGTACCGAGGATCAAACTCACGACTTTTTGCTTGCAGGTAGGTGCTATGCCGCTGAACTATATTCCCTGCTCAAAATTAAGTATTTTATGCAGTAGTTGCAGTGTAACTGCAGATCTCCTCTCCAGTAATGAATAAGCAATTTACATGACTTAGGCATGTGATCTTTGAAAAAGAAACCTTTGAAGGAAACAACTCATATGGCTGCAAAAGTGTAAACAACTAACAATAGAAGATGATCATGCATAAAACCTTAAGAAGCAGTGATTACTAAGCCCAATTAGAGACTAGAAGGTCTACCTTATAAGGTGTTCAGCCTATAATCTCAGCACTCACTCTAGGGGGCTGAGATAGCGGGATCCTGAGATGGAGGTCTTCTTTGACAGCATGTCAAGATCAAGGGCAGTCCACTTAGCAAGAGACTATCTCAAAAACTCAAGAAATATAAAGACAAATAGGGCTACCTCTGACAGCAATCCTGAGTGTTTGTTTATACAATGTTTCAATAAATAGTCCAAACTGATGTGATATTCTGTGCAGTCCAGCCTGGCCTGGACCTCAAGACTCTACTGCCTCAGCCTCCCAACTACTGGAGTTGCAGGATTACTATTGTGCCCAGGTAGAAAGCATTTTTGTTTTAGAAAACATATTTTAACAAAAGAATAGTTCCAGGAAAAAGATGACAAAACATGACAATTTGATGAGATTTCTGGCTAAATCCTACATTAGACCACAATTACACCTTCTGAAAATCATACTTTGACTTCTAAGTAGAATTCTCTACTCAGGTATAATTTCACAGCCATCCTGGACTCCTTTATCTTGAACCATTTTTGTTGTTATATTTTCAACTCCAGACATCTAAGCTTGAAAAAAGTTTCTGTTGACTAACAGATGTTGGACTTTCCCCCCATAACTTGTTTTATTTTGGTAACATTGGTACTGAACTAGGGTATGGTAGGAAAGTGCAAAGTACTCCACCATTGAGCTACATTCCCAACCCATTTATTTACTTTGAGATAAGATCTGGCTACAGTGGCACACACTGTATTCCCAGCTACTCTGAAGGCTGAAACAGAAAGACCAAAATTCAAAGATAGTTTGACTAACTTAGTAAGACTCTGTCTTAAAATTTAAAGGATTGTAGCTCAGTGCTTCCTAGGTTTGATCACCAATACCACAAGGGGGTTAAAAAAAAAAAAAAAAAAGAGGCCCAGACTGGACTGGCAATCCTCCTACATCAGCCTCTCAAGTAGCTGGGATCATAGGCAAAGCCCACCATGCCAGCCCCTATACACACAACTTTAAGACTACATTTAATACTAATTATTTTATGGTTAACTGGAAAAGCTCTCTGTCACATGAAAGTTGTCTTTGTTCTTTGTCTGATATAGCACATGATATACAGTAGGCATATGATAAGCATTTGTTAAAGAAATATACGTAGCCTTGGAATGCAGCCCAGTGGTGCAGCACTGGCCTAGCATCTGGGGAGCCCTTGGTTTGATCTAAGTACTGGAAAAAAGAACCTGGCTGGATGGTGCACACCTGTAATCCTAGCACCCAGGAGGCTGACACAAAAGAATAACAGTGAGTTTGAGGCCAGCCTAAACTACATACTGAGACCTCATCTCAAAAAATCAGACAAACAAATGGCACTGAGGAAAAAAAAAAAAAAAAAGGGAGCTGGTCATGGTGGAGCATACCTATAATACCAGCACTTGGGAGGCTCAGACAGGAGAATCACTGTGAGTTTGAGGCCAGCCTGGATTACAAAGTGAGTTAAAGGCCAGTCTGAACTGCATAGTGAAACTCTCAAACCAAAACAAAAATATAAAAGTATAAAAAAGATTATATATATATATATAATCTTTTTTATACTTTTGGGATTATCACATACTAACCCAAGAATCTGATAAAAGCTACGAACCCTTACCAAGATCTTTTCCATCTATTCCTTACCTACTTTACCTCAGCCTACCCCATGCCTCACTCTGACTTTAGTATACGGATTTTACATAGGTCTAGAGCTTCCTATCTAAAATATCTGGGTATAGCAGTCACTTTTATTATATTGTAGTACTGGGGGTTGTACCTAGTGCCTTCACACTGAACTGCATCTCCAGCCCTTTATATTTATCTTTTTTGTTTGCTTTTGTTTGTTTGCTTTTGTTTGTTTGCTCTCTTTTTTCTTCCAAATCTATTTTATTTCAAGGAGAAAAAGAAACAAAAAGAAGAAAAAAAATTACAATTTCAAAACACATCAATCAGGACAACAATGGTACATACATTGCACATTGTCATCCCCAAATCATTTACCCAGGGCACAAGACATTTGCATTCAATTGTCTGAACAATACTTTTCAGTGAACTCAGAGAAATCAGTAGTATAATTATCTTAACCATTTACATATATATGTAAATATATATACATATATATATATATATACACACACATATATACATATTTTGTTTCTTTCAGCTTTTGTTTGGTTTAAAACAAAGGTCTCAGAAGAAGCCAAACTATGCCTTCCCATGAGCTAGTGACAGCCATGGCAAATGGGAGGAGAATCAGAAGACCAGATCACACCTTCCCATGAGCCAGCCAGTGCACAGGCTGGGAGACAAAAAGAGAGATGCCCCCTTTCCCATCCAGTAAGCAACTGGCTCATTTGAAGGAACTCAAACTGAGAGGATAGCAACTGAAGTTAAATAAATAAATAAATAAATAAAGTATGTATGTATTGTTTGACTCACTTTGCAGGCCAAAGCTGGTAGTCTGAGCATCTATCTGTAGGATAACAATATGCATTATATAGCAACTGTGGGGGATTTCTTTCTGTCTTGTTTTTTAAATCCAGTGTTTTGTTCCGTTTTATTATTTTGTTTCATTCCTATATCTGGTAACCTGAGCAACTATTTTGAAGGTAACAATATGCAATACAGCAACCAGTGTTAAATTCCTATCATCTTGTTTTGAAACCCCGTATCACTGTTGGTTTTTGTTGTTGTTGTTTTTGATTTTGTGTTGTTGTTGTGGTTTTGGATTGTTTGCTTATTGATGTTTCTGTGTTTTTTCTCTTTAAAATAAAAAAATTAAATTAAACAGGGTCTCAGCCAGGTGTGGTAGCACATGCCAGTAATCCCAGCACTCAGGAGGCTGAGGCAAGAGGATTGTTCCAAATTCAAGACCAGTCTGGGCTACAAAGTAAGTTCAAGGCCAGTGTGAACTGCATAGCAAAAGCTTGTCTCAAGAAGAATAAAAAACGAAATACTAAAACAGGGTCTGAGCTGGGCATGGTGAGACATGACTGTCAACCTAGCACTTAGGAGGCTGAGTCAAGAAGATCATTGGGAGTTCAAAGCCAGCCTAGGTAACATAGTGAGTTCAAGTCCAGTATGAACTACACTGCAAGACTGTGTCTGAAAAAACCAAAAACAGCTGGAGATTTAGCTCAGCAGCATAAGTACTGCCTTGCAAGTGCACAGTCATGAGTTCGATCTCCAGTACCAAGGGAGAGAGAGAGAGAGAGAGAGAGAGAGAGAGAGAGAGAAGATAGGGTCTCACCAAATTACCCTGATTTTGAACTTGCCATCTTTCTCCTAGAGCCTCCCAGAGTACTAGATTTACAGGTGTACTGTACCATGCCCAGCCAAAACCCTACATATACTATGTTTTTTCCTAAATGTACATACCTAAGATAAAATTTAAATATGAGGCTGGTGGTATAGCTCAATAATAAAACCCTCAGTTTGATTATCAGTACTGAAAAAAATAAAAATCTATAAATTAGGTAGAATAAGAAAGTAATAACTACAAAGAAAACAATTATAATAATATAGTGTAATAAAATTGCCAGCATCATTACTATTATATTCCTAAGACATTATTATGCAAAATAAGGGCTGCTTTTTTGTGTTTGTTTGTTTGTTTTGTTTTCTTCTTGAGACAGGTTTTGGCTATGTAGTTTAGGTTGGTCTTGGACTCATTATTTAGCCCAGGCTGGTCCGGAAGCCATGGTGATCCTCCTGCCACACCCACCCAAATGCTGGGGTTATATGTGTATGCCACCACAACCAGGCAAGGGCTTTACTGTTTTGTTTTGTTTTGTTTTGTTTTGTTTTGTTTTGTTTTGTGACAGGGTCTAACTATATAGTTTAGGCTGGCCTTGAATTCACTATGTTACCCAGCCTGGCCTTAAACTCACATATTCCAGGTGAGACAGAGCAGAATAGCATGAGATTTCTTCATGCTACACAGAACTTATGTATTATTTCTAGAATTTTCCATTTAATACTTTTGGACTGTGATTGTATACTATCTCTTCATCTGGAATTATCTGTGAAATTAACATTGACAACCAGTGAAAAATGAGATCTGGTGGATAAATATTCTATTTTCTGATGTCCTCCATGCATGAGTGGGGCAGTTCTGAAGAATGTTGTACTGTAGCATTTCTCAAAATTTTCTAGCATGTAAGGATTACCAGGACCGGGGATATAGCTCAGTGGCACAAACACCTGTCTAGCAAGCGCAAAATCCTGAGTTCAATTCCTGATACCAAAAAAAATTAAAAAATTTACCTGGAGAGAGTGCTAAGCTACAGACTCCTGGGTCCAAGAGTTTGCATCTTGAACCAAGCTTCTAGGAGATAATGATGCTGCCAGTCCATGGACCAATTTTTGAATAGCATTGTTCTTTGAGATTTCCCAGTGGGATTCAGCCCCAATTGCTAAAATCACTTTATTGCCTTTCCTCTCGCTCCTTTACATTGCTTGGATTTCTTAACTACTTGCGTTCAAATCTTTGTTTCAGGATCTGCTTAGGAGAAAATTCTTAAGAATATGGTTATAGACTTTTGTATATAAGTTTAGCAAAAGTATGAATTCCCACAATTCATTCTTTAGGTTGCAAATGAAGTGACCAGGGTAAATGTCCTGTAACTAAGGTCACTAGAATATGATCAGTCTAATGTGAAGTCTGGCTACTTAACCTGTTCACAGCTCATGGAATTGACTGAATTCAGCCAGTTCTCATTTTCTCAGGTCTGTGGATATAGCTCAGTGGTAGATCACATGACTGACATGCATGAGGTGCCAAGTATGATCCCCAGCGCTACAAAAATAAGCAGAAAAATAAAGAAAAAAAGTTATTTTCCTAGACCCTATTGTCATCTCATTATTCTTCCTGGTCTGTGTCAACCTTCCTTTGTGGGACAACAGAGTAAGTCTGGGACTCTAGAACAGACCTAAGGCTTGAAATCAACTTTTTTTTTTTTTAATTGGTACCAGGGATCGAACTCACGACTGCCTGCTTGCAAGGCAGGCGCTTATGCCGCTGAGCTAAATCCCCAGCCCCTTGAAATCAACTTTTAAAAATATTGTTGTTACTCATTTCCATTGAGTTCTTATGGTTTTGCTCCAATCAATGTTTTCTGGGTATCACTGCAGTGCTCCTGTAGCCATTAAATCTTTTCTTGCTGTGATCACACAAAGCCAGGTATATAACTATAACCATTTCTCCTATTCCCTTCTGGATTTCACATGGCACCTAGCCTATATGATCTTTTTGGGAATCTGTAACCTTTGACATATATTCTTAAACCCAATTTGGTATCCTCTGGAAATTATGCATTATTCCTAGGGACATTTTTTGCCCTAGGGATCAGACATGTTATCCTCTAGTTATGTGACAAAGTAACCCTTACTTCTTCCTTAGAACCTTTCCCTTTTTCTGGTTGGCTTGTTTTACAGCTTCTAATTGGCTACATGGAGAGAACTAACACCAGTATCACCAACACCTATTTCCTAACCACTGTAGCACCTTAGCTTTGCCCACATGTAGATCAGCATGCATGTTTAGGCATGATTATTTGCCTCATGTACCGTTGAATTAAGTGTGTCTTCACATATATATTTATGAGTATGAGTTTGTGGGTATGAGTGTATATCCTGTCTTAAAGTCTAAATAATGAATGTTTAGCACTCAGACTTAACTAGTCTTTGTGCATTGTTAGCTTGAGTTTTAGCTTCTTCTGCTCTCAGATATCAAAGGGAGAATGAGTTAATTTTCTTGAAGTTTATTGACTGTTACTGGTAGCAGAACAAACTTCATATGGAGCAAGTAGAAGGGGAGTTCTGAATTGATGAGGAAAGATGCTTCGAGTGGGGCTTGGAGTAAAGAAAGGCAGATCTCTCCCTCCTTTTTCACTCTATTCCCACAAAGATACAGGATTAACAGTGGGCATCCTGCTCAGCACTCCCTCTCCACATTGGAACCAGAGGGAGAAACATGATGCAAATTAGAAGAGGAAACATTTCAGAGTTCCTCTGTTTCTCCATCCACAGGGATGTTGATATCCACATTGTAGTCTACCGGCTCCCCAGAGCTCAGCCATGGAATAGGGGTTCGATTGAAAGAAGGCCTATTGGAGAGGTTCTGGTTGTAGAGGACCAGGGGTTCACTCAGCAGAGGTCCCAGGTCAATCTTGGGCATCTGGAAAGTCATGCGTTTGGAGGCCTTCTCATATCCACCATAGGGCATTGCCGTCCTGAGAAGGAGACATTATTTAATTAATAATCAGGACAGAAGAAATAGAGCCTTGTGAGATGTTACCCTGGTTGGAGTAAGGAAAGGTTCATAATTTTTTTTTTTTTTTTTTGTACCGGGGATCGAACTCATGACCTTGCGCTTGCCAGGCAGGCGCTTAAGCCACTGAGCTAAATCCCTGGTCTGAAAGGTTCATAAATTAAGATTGTTTCTATACTCATTCTTTTTCTCACTTGGTACCTGCTATCCTCTTCTTGGCTTGCTTATTCCCTCAAGTTAGTAATTTTAAAAAAGGAGTCTACAGAGCACTAAACAGAGAACCTCTTGGAGACTTGTAAGCCAAACACTGTAGACCCAAGGGTCTGAGGTCATCATAAATTACAATACAGAGACCCCCCCCCAACTCCTTCTGAAGGAATTAACAACAGAATACAAAAACACTTCTCTAGGCCTTTCCAACTCTGCTCTTACATAGATCACCAAGGCTAACAGAAGCCTAATTCAAAAAGAATAGCTATCTACAGCCTTATTACAGTAGGGTATAGAGAAATAGAATGCTACTACAGGAAGATAATGACATCTTCACCTTCAATGGAAGGGAGTCCCAAGAGGCCTTCAACCACACAATCATTAATTCCTGCTTTGTATTCAAAGCCACCAAAACTCAGAGGTAGGGTGACTTTCCCATGCCTATTGGCTAACAAATGGCCTGTGAACCAGTATTCAAATCTTATCTTCCAGCAAATTTTTCCTTTGTCACATTGCTATAATGAAGATGAGCTGGGGTTAAAGAAGCAAATATTTTCCATTAAGCCCCCTATATTCCTGCCTTCTCTGTTGGTCCTCTTCTGAAACATTTGAACTACAGTCCCATGCCATACACTGGAATGCATTTGGACCCTTCCCCACTGCCCTACCTGTTAAAGGACTTATATTTGGGGAGTTCCGCTTTGGCCCCGTAGGCCAACAGATCAATGCCGAGTTCCACTTTTTGTTGGGAGTCAACTCCCATGGCTCGCTCCCATGGGGAAATATAGGTCTTGAACACAGTAACATGTTTTCCTTCTCCACCTGCCTGATCTCCTGGTAGTCACAGGAGAAAAAGTAAGTCAAACAATAGCAGTTCATTAGTAGCCAGTGAAAATTAATCCCACACCCTTGTACTAGGGAAATTGCTAAAGCCAGACCCCAAAAGTATAATGTTGTGGTAATATAAAGTTTTCTATGTAATACAACCTGGTGATTGAATCTGAAAAGCCAAAAGGCTTGCAGGTAAGGCTGTGAGAGGAACAAACGCATCTATCTATCCCGGGTACCTCCTAGGTTCAAGATAGCTCACTTCTGCTCCCCACACTCAACCTAGGCAATATTCCTAGAGACATCTTTGTCCTAGGGATTGGACACACTATTTTTGGATGAGAGTACTTGCCTGATCCTGCCTCACCAACTCCTGCTGTGCCAGCAGCTCCTCCTCTGCCAGCTTGGCCCCCAGGACCACCTGCACCCCCAGCTGCAGACCCAGAGCCCTGATGATGATGATGGTCAGAGCCATACTGTCCGGCAGAGCCACTGCCCCCTGCCTGGCCTCTACCGCTGCCCTTGCTATAGGAGAATCCATGACCAGCTGTGCCCAGCTGTCCCCCCACTGTGGGAAGAAATCTTTGGAAGTGATCCTGTAAAGAAAGGACAAATTAAGGAGAAAGTTAGCAATCAGTATGGAAACCCCAGAAAGAGAGAGGTGTACATAGCAAAAGAAGAGTCAGTCAGAGAGTGGCCAACCCTAACACCCTGCATCCTCTGAGATCACCCACACCATTACATGGACAGTCCAATTGGCAGGACTGGAACTCTCCTTATGAGGCAGAACCCCTGTTGGCTTGGTTTCCCTAGTTACACCTTGAGTTTGGGTAACATGTTTCCCACTCCTCTTTCCCATCCTTACTAAAGCAAAAAAGACCAAAATTTCTGCATGACTAAAATTTGTGAGTGCCGAGTTGGCAAGAAGAACTCAGCCTTGGGTTGGGAATTTAGCTCAGCGGCATAAGTGCCTGCTTTGCAAGCACACGGTAAGTTCGATCCCTAGTACTGACTTAAAAAAAAAAAAAAAGAACTCAGCCTTAATTTGAAGAACTACCCTTCCTCATCTTGTCCAGAAGTCTCTTTTCTCTCCGCTGGGTGTCTGTTGGACTTCCAGAGTGAAACTGTGGCAAGGGGGAGGGGCAGCACTGGATTCCATCCCAAAGCCTAAAAATAACCCCACCCCAGCTCCTTGAAGAGGCTCTTCTGGCCACCTTATCATGTATTCCTCCATGCTCCACCCAGTGTAACCAGACCCAGCAGAGAGAAGGGCTTTCAGCCTCCTAAAGTTAGATATGACCAGCTTAGCACTTTAACTCTGCTTCTACATAAGGGCCAATGGCACACTCCTGCCCTGGCCCTATCCCCATAGGCATCTCTTTCCACTGTTCCCCAGCCACCCAGAAAAGGTGGAGGAGGCAGAAAGGAAATGAAGAAGGTATCCTCCTCCTCCTTAGCTGTAACATCCTGTGCCTGGCCCCTCTCCAGTCCCCACTTCTTTCTTGGGAGAGGAGGCTAACCAGAAATTGTGTGTCCTGAAGAAGGATAATTTCAGTTGCTATATCTGGGATCCTTAGGGAAAGAGATTGACCTGTTACAGAATGATTCAAAAAGTATATAGCTATAAAAACAACTCTAGAGTTGCTAGGTTTTGTTTTGTTTTTTCTTTTGTTTTTGTAGTATCTGGGATTGAACCCAGGATGCACATGTTGTGCAAACACTCTGCCACTGAGCTACATTCACACCCCTTTTTATTTTGAGACCTGGTCTTGCTCAATTGCCCAGGCTGACCTTGAATTTGCCATCCTCCTGCCTCAGCCTCTTGAGATTCTGGGATTATACACATGTGCCATTATGTCCAATTTAGGATTGCCAGATATACCAAATAAAATTATAGGATTCCACTTAAATATGAAGTTCAAATGCATAACAAATAAATTTTTAGTATAAATATGCCCTAAATAATTATATAGAGCATGATTATACTAAGAAATTTTTCATTGTGTGTATGAAATTCAGTTTGAAGTGGGCATTGCGGGCTGGGGATTTAGCTCAGTGGCTGAAGTGCCTCCCTGGCAAGCGTGAGATCGTGAGTTCGATCCCCGGTACAAAAAACAAAAAAAAGCATCGTGTATTTTTGGGCGTCGTGTATTTTTGTTTTGATGTTCCAAATGTCACAGGAAACATACTTATGGAAAAAAAGTATTCATTGTATAAATTTGAAGGTCAAATTTAACTGAGCATCCTGTTTGGTTTTTTTATTTGGTTGGTTGGATTTTTTGTTTTGTTCTGTTTTGGTTTTTGTTTTTTTTGGTGCTGAGGATCAAACCCAGGGCCTCATAAACACTGAGCAGGAGCCCTAATACTAAACTACACCCTAACCCCTGTATCCCGTACTTTTTATTTTTCTTATTTTATTTTTATATCCCAAATATTGCAAGAGAAATACTTCACTAAAAAAAATTATTCATCATGTGTCTTAACTTAAAAATATAGGTCTGGGAGTTTGTGTTTTATCTGGTAGCCCTATTTTAACCCTTACCATATTGGAAAGGAATTCTCTCCCTAAAGGTGGGGTACACCCTACCCATTCACTGACTCTAAACTGGAGACTAAGCTTCAGTCTTAGGGCTGGGCTGTATCTCACAGAGCTGTTGGGGCCTCAATAAATCTGGAGGTTTAGTGAGTTTATAATTCTCAGGGAGAGGACATTGATGGTGTTCTGGAGGTTGAAGGCCCACTAAAAAGCTACCAGAAAAGACACTAGGCTTTGAGGGAGAGATTCAGTTCCAAACTCACCATGGAGCTGTCAGAAAAAACATCAGGGTGGTTCTCATAGATAAACTTCTCCACCCGCAACTGCCGCAGCTTGAACATCTTGGAGCCCCGGTTGGTGAGCAGTGACAGCTCCTCCAACATCACGTCCCTTGGGACACTGATCTTCTTCCCCAGGTTCAGGCCCGAGCTCTCCTGTCCACCTTTCAGGGAGGCACGGAGGAAGAGAAAGAGGACAGGAGGGTTTTCTGGGCTCAGAATGCAGACCCCGCCCACCACTAAATGTGTGTCCTGGTAGAGGTCATTCAGGGGAGCCTAAATGGTGTCCGTGATGTCTGACCAAGGTCTGCCTTGTTTGTGAGAGGTTTTGGTTTCTCACATTTGGGGTTGGAGAGAGAAGGTACGGGAACTGATGTGCAGGACAGAGAGAGTGGTAAGTGGTAGTGCTACAAAGAGATACAAACATCAAAGGGCCAAGAGCAAAGGGTGTAAAGGAACATCATAGATGGGGCACTGTTGGAGAAACAGTGGCATGGGGGAAAGTCAATAGGCCAGTTCTGTGTGGGGCTGGTTGCCTCTAAATAGACTCCTGTTTTAACTCTGTTTCCTTTTCTTCTCAGTGAACTCTGGCTCCAAAAAGCCTATAGGTAGTGGGAGAGTTTTCTACCTATAAGCCTTTTCATCTGCCCCGTGAAAACATACATGTGAAATTTTGCATTTTAAGTGCTCATCCAGTTTCCAAGGTCCAGGGAAAGAAATAAGGAAATTAAACATATTCTGAGACCTTAGTCCATACGCATGTTCTTCAAACATACCTCACTGACTCTGTGTCCTGTGGTCCTGGACCTGTGCTGGGTAATATGGTAGGATCTTGTCTCAGATTACAAGGTGAAAAGGGTAGAAGGATGAGGAGACAATGTCAAATTCTCTTTGCGTTTCTTCCTGCTCATCTTTCCTCTCTTCCTCACCCTCAACCCCCGAGCCCCTGCCATTGGAATTCTTCTTGTTTACCCTTAAACGTATACAACCTTATATTATTTTTGAGACTCTTGGGCCAGGGATGTTCTCAGCATAAAGTCTCACATTAGGTAGCTATACACATGCGGTACCTCCAGTAAGTTCCATGATGAGCTTGCTGGATTTCCTCTTCTTATTGGGGGCCGGGGTTCCTGAGAGTGGCATTGTGGAGATGGTTCAGCCTAGATGGGGTAGCAAGGTAGCAAGGGGGTGTTGAGGATGGACAGAGACTGGACAGAGTGTATGCATCAGGGCAGTTTTACTTATTATAATTATCATTATTATCATTATTATTATTGTTGTTATTGAGACAAGGTCTTGTTATATATTCCAGGCTAGACTTGAATTTACTATGTACCCCAGTCTGGCGTTGAACTCAGGCAGTTCTACTGCCTCAGCTTCCCAAGTGCTAGAAGTATAGGCATGCACCACCATGCTGTTTTTTGTTTGTTTTTGAGACAAGGACTTGCTATGTCAGGCTGGCCTTGGACTCACAATGTAGCCCAGACTGGCCTCACATTTTACAGTGGTCCTCTTTCCTGGGATTCCACACCCACCTGCAATAGGACAGTACTTCTTAACATGGGGTAAAGGGGTTCAGAAGATATAATTTCATCAGACTTTCAAAGAATTATGTATTCTCCCAAAAGGTGAAAAGCCTACTGCTCTAGGGCTTCTGTTTTCTTGAGACACAAAGCAGGAAAAATAGCTACATTCCTTGTTCCTACCTTCTACCAACCTCTCGTGGGCTGCTTCACACAGAGCCTGTGCAGGGATTAGGACCATAGTGGGGGTAACAATAACCTTGCAGGCAGGACAATGCATCCTGAGTTCATGGGTTTGCAGGATTTGAAGTTTTTATTTGTTTGGGGATATTAGACTGGGGCTATGAGGCTCTGGTCTCTCCACAATCTGCCCCCACGGCCCATGAAGGTAAAGAAATGTTCTGCCAGGGTTGAGAGATTCTGCCAAAAACATTCTCCATAGGACTGAGAGGTTGTTGTTCCTCCATTAGGCCAGCTGGAAGGTGGCCTGGGGGTGACAGCCATGCTCCCTGCTCCTTCAGTCACTTCCATCCCAGACCCCAGAGCTGCAGTAAAGAGGGGATCCAGGAAGTATTCGAACCCTAACTCATGTCAGTTCAGCAATATTATAGCTGTAAGGGATTGAGTGAGGGTGGGAATACAGTAATAAGATCTGACTGTGGATGGGGACAAGCTGGGGGAAAGATACAGACAGATTCCAGCCCCTCCTTAACAGAAGTTGGCACATAGAGACAGTTGTCTGCTGAGTCCTGTCTCACAAACACATCTGCAACTCTACTGCGGTCTCAGAGCCCCCTTCCCATCTGTCAGGTGCCTCCCCCAACATCTCCATTCCCTCAACTCCCTGATTCTCTCCTTCCAATCTGTGACTCTCCTGAACTGGACAGCGGAGAGCTGAGTATAGGTTAGGAGGAGGTCTACTCCCCCAGGATCAAGATTATAGTTGCAGATACAAGTCACCAGCATGGACTCTGGCTCCTTGAGCCGTTGTGCTGCACACTTACCGGCTGCTCAGTCGGTGGTCAGCTCTCCCTGGGGTCCAGCAGCTTTGGAGGACTTAGCTGCTGTGACCGGAGAACCTGAGCTGAGCAGGCGTGGGGGCAGCACTGGCAGTGGGGGAGGGAGTGTGGTTATTAATAGAGATGATGAGCACAAACAGCTCAAATGGCAAAGGGGTACTGAGACCCTGGAACCAAGACCCCGCCCTCCTTGCCCAGAGGCTCAGAATGGGAAGAAAGTCCTTTAGGATTCTCCCACTGAGCTGTCTGAGTCAGGGATCAGCCTGTCCTGGGGGTCCCCTTCCCTGTGCACCTACAGTCTGAGACCCATTCGAAGAGAAATTGAAGACACAGGGAGAAAGAAAACAGGCAGCAGTGGTGTAGGAATTCAGAGTGGGAGACAGAAGCCAGAGAACATGACCTGAGGACCACTCATAGCCAATCCGGGCAGGAGCTAGGAGGACTTGTGGGTGTATTTGGGGGTGGGAGGGATTAAAGCTTTCTGTTTGAGGTCAGGACAGAAGTCTTCACAGTGAAGCTGCTCTTTTAAAGTTCCTTATGCATTGGACTCTCTGGGAAGGACAGACCTTGGCAGAATAAAGCACAAAGTAACTGGACCTAGTGAAATGAGAGATGCTGTTGGGGAAGACTTGACCAATTACTATACCTCCCTTTTCTTTCTTGGTCAACTCTGGCAGTTCTAGAATAACAGGCAAATGTTTAGATCTGCCTTTTAGTTCCCTTTTGTTGCCTGAGTGCTCAGTGCAGCCTGCTCCATAGGTTAGATGTTGCTATCTCCCCTAGAAGCCCATAATGGCTTCTGACCCACTAGAGCCTGTTTTCCAGGGTTTCTAGTTGGAATTCCCCGTCAACAGGAGCACACACCCCATAGAATCTGCATTATCCCATTTATATTGTTCTAAAGGAGATTCTGGAAGCCAGCCATTGTGGCACACTTCTGAAATCCGAACACTACGGAGGCTGAGGCGGGAGGATCACTGCAAGCTTGAGGCCAGCCTGGGCTACCTAGCAAGTTCAAGGCCAGGCTGAACTGCACAGTGAGACCCTGTCTCAAAAAAACCAAAACAATGGCCCTGAAGCAAGGCCAGCAGATTGCTACAGCTGCTGGTTTCAAACAGGAGCCTAAAGAGAATTCTTTCTGTGGTCTGTTGGCTATTTCAGAACTTTAGAAATGAAATGGTCAATTCATCAGAAAGAAATAGCAGGTGAGTGTGGCAGACTTTTAGAGGCCCACAGGAGACAGACCCTGGTGCCTTGGGACCTGCACCACGCACTTGACTCGGGGTGCCAGGAGAACAAGGAGCTCCTCCCCTCTCTGGGGGGTGGCTGTGAGCCTGTTGCCTCGAGGGCTGAAAATCAAACATCTCGTGTCCTCTTGTCCCCCACCCCATGTTACCCCCCCCCAGCAAGTGGTA
>PVJX010014237.1:0-45407 GCA_004027295.1 Dolichotis patagonum
GCCCCCCAAGACCACAAAGTTAAGTGAAATAAATCAGATGCACAAGCTTAAATATCATGTGGTATCCAGAGTATAAATAAAGAGCAAAATAAACGATAAAAGAATTGGGGAGAGACAGTAGATCATCCTCGAATGGGGACGGGCTCAAGAGATGGAGGGAGAAGGCCGGGGATCTAGATGAATTAAGGTGCGGTGCATATGTGAACCAGCTCCATATGGTGACTGTAATCACTGTGGACTGCAAACATGTACTGGAGAGGGGAGGGGGAGAGAGGAGGGAAGGGGAGGGAGTCAGAGGGAGGGAGAGAGAGAGAGAGAGAGTGCGCGCGAGAGCACAGTGCTGGGTTCTCCTCTCTCCAAGGCCACGCCTCCCTGGCAGCCTGGGCCCTTCAGCTGTCACCAGGAGCAGAGACCCGTATGCAACACCTTGCACAAGCCAATCCAGAGCAAGAGGCCAGTCTCAGCTCACTCCTCAGAAACATGGTGGTCGCTACAGCAGGTCTGTTCCAGGGGGCTGGATAGAAGGTCACAGTCTGCTGAGTGGTGGGAAGTGAAGTCACTGTGTTAGTGCCGAACGTGAAGTCCTCAGAGAAACGGGAAGGGTAGGACCCAAGAGTCGAGAGAAGACAGCACCCCAGAGAGTGGGAAAGCTTGCGCTGTCCTGCCAACACCTCCAGGGCACTCCCGATGGGACTCGGCTCGCAGTGCCCCTTGGTCTCCCCCTGCTATGGGGACTCACTGGTCACAGAGGGAAGGAGCCTAAACCCAGAGGTCTGACAGCTGACTCCATGATTAATTAGCAGAGTAACTTCGCAAAAGTCACTTAACTTGATCCTAATCAGATCGGCAACTGGGGAAGATGAACCATTTTCTTCTCACCAGCCAACAAGGACTGACTGAGGGAATTCAGATAATTTACACAGTGCCTGGTACCTATTGAGTGTCCATCCATTAGGCAGAATTCATGATCTAGATTTCAGACAAAAAGTTAAACCCAGAGCTGGGTGTGGTGGCACACTCCTGTAATCCCAGCACTCAGGAGGCTGAGGCAGAAGGATCGTTACAAGTTTGAGAAAGTGAGCCCAAGGCCAGCCTGAACTTCAGACTGAGATCCTGTCTCAGAAAGACCAAAAAAAAAAAAAAGTTAAATCCAGTATGTATAAAAAACAGCATTTTATATTCCTAACGGCCTATTCAGAGCAGAAAAATCAAGGTAATTCTAATGGATGTCTTATCTGTTAAAATATGAGACGGCAAAGCTAAAGTTGCATTTTTAAATGCCAAACCCTCATTAATTAAAACAGTAACAATTTCAGTCATGCTAACACAGAGGCAAAAGCATAATTATAAGGTTGCAAAGATTGAAGAAAACGCGCTTTTCTCCCACTGTGTCTTGTGTATTAAATTACAACCCTTAACGGTGACTGAAATGACATCAACCCTTACATGGTGATTATTCCAGTGCGAAATGCTTCTTCCTTCTTCCTGCCCCAACTTAATTGAAACAGAACACCACAGCAGCTGGCAATACTTGCTTATGGTGCGGGGCTCACCCTCCCTTTATGGGGAAAAGCAGCACAAAACGTGAAATTGATATACACATGTCTTTGTATATGACGCCAATCAAAAATGATACAAAATATTCCTGCGCTTTTGAAAAGCAATTTGAAACGATAACCAAAATAAGACATTACATAAATGGAGAAAAATGTAGGTCATACCAGGATTGCTATGAAATATACTCTTCCTCCATTTGATCAGAAGTGTTTTTAGTCTACCTGTAAATAATTACGCTTTTACTTCCAGAGTGGTTTTCTCCTCTTCACAAGACAAACCTGCAAACCTAGCCTTGCATGTGTTATATTGTTATCAAAAAAAAAAGTCCCAGGATTAATGACAGACAAACATAGTTTCAAATGAATCGCTCAGAGAAATGCCAAGTCTGAGAAATGCATTCACTCAAAAGAATCACCATCACTTCCTTGGAATTACTTCTTTTTTGTCAACAGACGGAGTAGTTCTCACTCCATATGTTTCTGAAAAGCAGGTGGGATTTCCTTAGTCCCAGAATCCATTAGTGCAGGCAGGGTACAGCTGCACCCACAATATACTGGTATTTCAAATCACATGGGACACGAGGCTTCGTTCCCACTCTATCTTTAAGTCAACCTGTACTCAACAGTCACATGTGTTAAACATACAATTGTGAACTCTAAAAGAAATTCCTAGGTTCCCTTCCTCCTGGTGCTTTGGAGCCAACACTCTTTCAGTGATGGACCATCAACCTATTATTACTAACACTAAGTAGAGTGATTTTCACAGGTCTCTAAAGCCAGCGTAGGTTGGACTGGACACTTTATTTTTATCCTACATGCACTTTGGCTCCCTGGTGCCCAAGGCAAACAGCTGTCACTTACTTCAGGCCTCTTGCTAACACTTTCTGTAATTCCGGTGGGGCTTCCTAGCCTATAATTAGACCTTCCAGCTGCCGCCCTATGCGCTTCGGAGTGGCACTGGGAGGTGTATGCTTTATGCCATTCCTACAAAATCCTCTTAAAGATGGCACTGTTGAAATAACAGTGTGTGGAATTCAGGTGGACAGCAACCACGAATTCTCCAACCATTTGCTAGGAACAAGGTTGTCCAACATGCGAGGTTTGCTGTGCGGTGGACTCTACCTCGGCCCCCTGGGAGAGGACTCGAGATGCAGCATGAAACAGAGGCAAGAAGAGGGTGACACTGGAAACGTCTTAATTCAAAGGTGTGGGGACATCAGTACTGACCCAGTTACCGCAGCTCGCTTGTCTCAGACATCACTCTCCTTCCCAGGCACCATCCTCAGGGTTGACTGGAATCAAGCAGCAGGAAGGAACTGGGAGAGAACAGGCCAAGGCCTCAGCCTGTCTAAACCTTGAAGTTCAGCAATTCGGGAAGACAGAGCTCCCAGGTCAGAGACAGTCGCAGGTCAAAACGCAAAAGAGGAAGAAACGGGCTTTCACATGGAATGGGCCTTTCAAGCAAAATGCAGCTGAGATTTTAAAAAGTGAAAAATCATTTTCAAAACACCAGTGTGCACCCTCTTTGCAGCCTAAGCAAAGACTCGGGGCGGGCTTTTCTCTAAGGAAAAGGATCCACTGAACTTGCAGGTGGCAGCTGTGCTCTGGCAGGATCTTCACCTCACACTGTGGTGAGATTTTCACTGTGAAGCCCCAGGGGCTGCAGAAGCCCCTGACCTGCGGCCCACACTCAAGCCCCAAGCCCAGGGACGGATGTTCCTGAAATCCGCACCTTACTCCCACCGAGGCCGTGTGCCTGCTGCAGCCAGTGCCCGGCTGTGGATGGGAACTCAGCAAACCAGAGGATCGTAAGCACCAAAGAGCAAGAAGACTACAACTGAGACCCAGGGTGTGACATCTATTCTGCAGGGTTTTTTTCAAATGCTGGAGTTAGACAAGAGCCGGAGGATACTTTTTCTTTGTTAGTCCATTTTCTGTTACCATAGCAAGTATCTGAGGTAACCACCTTACGAAGAGAAAAGGTATCTTTTGGCTCAGTTTTAGGGGTCCAGTCTGATTGAGTGCACCTATTATTTTTAGGTCTCTGGTCGGAGGAGTTGGAGTGTGTGGTGAAGAAAAACCACCCACCTCATGTGCAGGAAGTGAATGAGAGGAAAAGGAGGGCAGGACAGGGGTCTCTGTACCTCTTCACAGGCCACACCCCCAATGACCTGGAGACCTTGCAGGAGGCTCCGCCCCCTCCCAATAGGCCACACTGGGAACAAAGTCTTTTGCCACAAGGACTTTTGAGGGACACTTATAACTGACACTATAGCAATAATTCATCTTTTAAATTTTACTTATTTAGTTATGACTGAGACACAGTCTTGCTATGTAGTTCAGGCTGGACTTGAACTCACTATGCAGCCCAGGCTGGCAGTCTTCCTGCCTCAGCCTCCTGAGTCCTGGGATGTCAGGCATGCGTCACCACGCTCGGTTACAGCAATATTTTATAAAAAAGTTAAGAAGTAGACAATGGAATCAGCTATCTCACCCAATGGAGGGTGCTCACTACTTATCTCTATTATGAGTAGAAAGCACTTGACAATTTTGGTTTTTTTATATTTTACTTACCAGTTAGAGAATTTCTCTTTTTTAGGGGAGGGGCAACGATCGAATTCACGACCTCACACTTGCCAGGTAGGCGCTTGCAGCACTGAGCTAAATTCCTAGCAGAGAGAATTTCTCAGGCCAGAAATCTCATGGTTAAGGAGAATCTAGAAAGTATACTCATGGAGATTCCTGGCATTATTAGTAGTTCCCCATACGGATTTTCTAACCAAAAAGTTTTTTCCTTCTAGCATCTAAAATGGGCCTTAAAGCCATATTTGATGGAAAGGAAAGAAATGTCCCCTTCCTTCTTCTGTCCCTGTAAACCAAAAATGTTCATCCCTGAATTGCCAGCAGTCCCCCTTTTTCCCCCCAATCATGACTAGACTATTGTCCTGGGTATCAGCTGGTCTGATCTCAGGAATGTAAATTCACTGTAGGATTGGCTTAAGCAAAACAATTAATGAGACAGATTTGATGTTTTAAAAACTCAGCAGTCAAAATAGATACTTAGCCCACTGTGTACTCCCATTAGCAGAAAGAGATCTAACAGTTGACAGTCACTCACAAACTGATCACAGCAGTTGAAAACCAACAGGAGAAGACCCCAATTTGCCAGTTGTTATTTCAAAATGTAACTTGTAAAACAGTTTCATAAGGCTGAAAATTATATTTTTTCACAGAAATAGTACTTTAGTTCCTCCTTATCACCAAGGATATATTCTAAGACACTCAGTGGATGCCAGAAACCTCAAATCATACTGAATTGTAAGTTTTTTTTTCATGTACAGACACACACATTTAATTTTCCATCTCCTTCCCCCATTACTGTGGATTGAACCCAGTGCCTCTGCACTGAGGTACATCTCCAGCTCCTTCTTAAAAACTGTTTGGACAGGGTCTCCCTAAAGCACTAAGTAACCCAGGCTGGGCTCAGATGTGCCCTCCTCCTGCCTCAGCCTCCCAGTGTTGGGATGACAGGTGTTCACCCCTGTTACGGATTAATAACTGGTGGTCAATCTAACACTAGCTGAATTAAATCAGCATGGTGCTGAGCGTTCCACCTGAGGAGAGCTGCCAGCATAAAGAGACATGGAGAATAAGAGCTAGACGTTGTGGGTTTCTCTAAATGTTGCTGTTTTGAGCTCTTCGTCGTTCTCCCGGAGGAGCTCTTCATGACTAGCTTCCCCGTGAGTTTGACCATTGTCATCGGAGGAGCTCAGGGACCTTGTTGGTGAGAGTGGCTGTGGTTCACTTTGGGGGGGCTCTGGTCCTTACATCGAGCATCACTTCCTGGCTCTGGAAGGGAAGATGTGTGCTGTTTAAACTCCAGGAGAAGCGTTTCACGCTGGCTTTCAGGCACGTACTCGACTGTGCTTATCATCAGAGGAGCTTGGGACCTACGTGTTGCTGCAGATGGCTGTGGTGCATTTCAGGGAAGCCCTGGTCCTTATTTTGAGTGTGACTTCTTGGCTCCAGTGTAGCATTCTCAACCTACCAGCACAGCTCCTTCACCCCACTGGCACAGACTTTCTAGCTTCCACTGCTGACCTTTGGGCCTTCCCAGCGTGAGTCCTTTTCGTGGGGTCTAGATCTCTAGTTGGACTCGTGGGAGGCACTGTCTTGGGCTCTAGGTCATCAGCTGGACTCATGCAGGGCATTGCTGTGGGATCCAGGCCCTTGGCTGAATATTCTCGGTCTTTAGTGTTGTGGACAGATTTCCTGCACTTTCTTGTGGGTGACCATCATAAAATGATATTATAAATTCTGTGTCCTGACTGTTCTCACAACCACTGACCACAACCACCACCAAGCTCAGCTTTTCCAGTTTAAGCATTTATCATGCATCTTTGGCAGCGTGAGGTAGGAGCGCAACACTAGCATGAATCTATTTTTCCCTTTTTCACGGCTTCATGGGTGGAATATCTATTCTTACTATAGATCTCAGCATCTTCAGCATATGGTTTATCTTCCTTAGGTTACTTAGGAACTTTGACCTTTCACTTAAAGGAAACACTTTACAGTTTCTCTTTGACTTATGTGAGTCTCCAACATCATTTATTTTGTGGTGAATAAGTAAAATAAGGGTGACCTGAGCACAAGCGCTGCTATGCCACAGAAGTCAATCAGACCAACAGGCTGGCTGCTAAGAGACTAACAGGAGGGTCCCATATACAGCATGGACACACTGAACAAAGGGATGGTTCACACCACAGGTGGCACAGAGCCTGATAACATGAAATCCTCTTATGCTACACAGTGCAGAATTGAACACTTATGTGGGCCCGGGATTTAGCTCAGTGGCGCAGCACCTGCCTCTCAAGCCTGAGGTCCTGAATTCAATTCCCAGTACCCAAAATAAATACTAAATAAAGGTTAAAAAAAACTTATGAGTTATCACTGAAATTTTCCAACTAATATCTTCAGAACACAACTGTAGAAAGTGAAACCACAGAATAAGGAGCCATAAGCAAACGATATTTGTGAACAATGGCATTTGGGGCTCCTGACAACCATTTTACAGGTGGAGCTTCTAAAGGTTTCCATTAAAATTGCAAAGCAGGGACACATGGGAACAGTTGCTCAGTAGACTCTTTTGGAGCCATGTGAATGTACTCCGTAACCCACGCAGGGATTGAGAATGAATCAAGAAATGAGAAGATGCAGTAACTGCCATTGTGAGAGAAGGGCTAGGGCCATCTAAACAATACAGAGAAGTACTGTCTCTTCTGTTCTCTCGCTCTCATTCTGTTTTATCAGGATTTGAACTCAGGTCCCTAACCGTGAGCTACATCCCCAAACCCTTCCCATCTTTTTTTTGGGTCTTGCCAAGTTGCCCAAGCTGGGCTTGAACTTGTCTTCCTCCTGCATCAGATTCCCAGCGTGCTGGGATGACAGGTGTGTGTCACTGCACTGTCACCCAACAGCTGAAGCAGCTGCTGGCACTTAATATTGGTCCATGAGAGAAGGAAGGAAGGAAGGACGGACTAAATAAACCAAGAAATGCCCCCACCCCGTGTTCTCCACCAGCGGTGGACACAGCGCACGTTCAGAGACGGACAGGTCTTCCAGGCGGACGGGGCTTCCTCTCTCCTGCCCGGCGCCCCAGTTTGGCCCACAGAGGAAACAATGTCGCCCCCTCCACCAATGTTCTAGCCATATTCAGGCGCAGATTTGTGTGCGCCCCACCCCCACCTGTAAAAATTAAAAACCAGACACTGCTGCTCGGAGCTGCCGGTCACCCCGTCCTCCCCAGGACTCCACCTCCCCGCCTCGAGGTCAGCTCTGCGGGCTGTAGGCCCTGTGGATCCCCAGCTCCGTCCTCGGAGCACCCCGCCCTCCACCTGCACCTGAAGAGAGCTCAGCCGGCTTCCTGGCTCTGGCTTTTGCCCCGGTCATCTGTCACCTAGATGACTACAAGCCTTCTCCTCACCCCTCCTCCTCTTCCATTCCTCACCGAATCTACTCTTCACTAGGGTCCTCTTAAACACAGGGTCAGCTCAGGGGATCCCCGGCTCGGAGCCCCCAGCAGGCTCCCGGGATGCTCGGCCAAGCCACTTCTTCAGGGCCACTCCCACCTCACAGTCCCGCACCGCTCAGGCAGGAGCGGGCTCCAGGCCAAAGCCACCGTTCCTCACCACTCTCCCCAGGTTCCCGCCCAGCCCAACCCCTTTATTCTACCGCAGGGGACGTATCAGACCTCACATGCCGGTTTAATTTCCGGCTGCTTCTGTTTCTCATCTCTAGAGTGTAAGTGCCAGGATGCCTAACTTGCTCCTGTATGGAACCCCCATCATCAGAAGGATGCCTGCCACTCATAAGTGGAAAATCCCACACCGGAAATGCTCCAAAAGCTGAAACGTTTGGGGCACTGACATGACACTACCAATGCAAAAGCCCACACCCAGCCTCATGAGACGGGCCAGTCAAACTGCATTAGGAACACTGAGTAAAATTATCTCTGGGATGTGCACAGGGTGTATATAAACCATAAACAAGTTTCATGCGTAGACACAGAAACCCTCTCCAAGATATCTCCTTATATACTAGCAAATATTCCCAAACCTGAAGAAATCTGAAGTCTGAAACACTTCTATTCCCAAACATTTCAATTAAGGGCTCTCCAAATAGCATTTGTTGAATGAGCAGATGAGTACCATATTTTGAACACGATTTCTCAACAGTTTCTTCAGCAGATGGTTAGAGTGACCTCCTTGCGGTCAGCACAGGCCTGGCTGTGGACACTCTTGGCACTCATCCTGTCCTGGGGTCTCCCCCATTTTCCTGCTGATTAGCAACAGAACTGTAACCCACGTCCTTTTACGTGAATGCACCCCCTGCAGGGAAAAGGAATAGTGACCTGGCTTTTTCTTGCAATGCAAATACCTTAAACTCTAATAACAAGCAGAAACTCACAAAGTGCCTGAACCCACTTGTTTGGCAAATTAGCAGGCGATCTGTTTGCGCAGCAAAGACACTGTGTCGAGTGACATCCTGCAGGGAATTATTACAATAAAATTATAGGGTTGATAAGAGGGAAAAATTACAGGGAAAACGGCTCACGCGAAGCTCTGAGAGAGGAAAACAGTGACTGAAAAGACGACAACAAGCCCCAGAGCCACCGTGGGGAGGGAACGGACCGCACTCACACAGATCACCCTGAGTCTGGTACTGCACAGGGCCCTGCTCAGAAAGATGGGCCACGCACAGAGCTAACAGCAGGAGAAGAGAGCCACGCTCTTCCTTCCTGGGTCTGTTCTACCCGTGCTGCATCTCAGCTGCTCCCCAGGCATGGCCATATTGCCCCCAAGTCCCTAAGGAAAACAGCAACAAATAAGTACTAACTTGTTTTCAGAGCATGGGCTGATTCCTCAGGAGCTTTTCCAAACTCCTTTTTCAAAAGAAGGTGCTGAAGCCACCAGCTCAGGGCCCCTGGGGGGGCTCTGCAGAGCAGTGCGTCCTGGATGCTTCTGGTCTTGCAGCAGCCGGAGAGGACGTGACCTACTTTCAACCGCCAGGCAATCACTGGCCCATCCGACACACAGGCACCACGTCTCTCCTCCCTGCCTGTGAAGTAGGTTCAGCTGAGGAATTCACGATCGTCTTTCCTCCAAGGGCTTACTACCCACAGTTTTCAGGGGACTCACGAGGAGGAGGAATATGCTTGCTTATAAAGCACTACTCAAAGGCTAGCACAACCCAAGCCTCGAATGTCTGCAAAGCTTAAAGCAGCAGGTGAGTCCTGCTGTGAAACTTTTCTGCCTTTTGAAGGAGGCAAGGATCAGGCCCTTGGTCCTTTGCAAAACTTCCCAAGCCATAGCTGGGCTTCACCATACACCAACCAACAATAACAGATAGTAACTGACCACAATTTCCAGTTTCAAATATGTCACGGAAGAGACGCTCCCAAAGAAACATGCTTCAAACCCAGGAGAAAATAATCAAGGCCAAATACATAAATTAGGTCACTGGATTTATTTCTGAGTCAAGGAAGTTGGACATGTTTCTGAGTCAGAGTATTAATCCAGCCAGCAGTTACACGGTCTGCCTCATTTTAGAGACGATGGGACCAGGGCGAGAGTGTGAGACCCTCCCCTGTGAGGTGCAATGTTGTGGTTAGAAAGTTCCACAGTCCAACAATGTATTTTCCATAGACCTGTCAACCTGTTAAACTGATATGCCAAACAAGGCTGAGAGAATAAATCAGGCAGGAATACTTCGAAGCACCATTTCACAAATTATGCTGCACACAAGTACACTTCCAAAAGGGACAGTACATTTGGTGACATCTATTATTTGGGTAAACACAAGGAGGAAATGCAGTAATAGTTAATGCTGCAGTAATAGTTAATGCTGGTCTTTTTTTTTCTTTCCAAGTAGTATCACCCATGCTTTCTTTCCCTACTTCCTGATGATAAGGATGATTAAAATAGAGCTTCTATGCTGAATTAAAATACAACAGGAAAAGGAACCATCACCAAAAAAATGTAAGTTATCTAACCCAAATGGATGCCACAACCAGCCCATGAAATCACCAAAATAGAGATGGTACAGGAAGACCTCCTTCCCACCTCCAAAACCAGCAGCCTTCTATTCTTGTAAAAAAGCACAGAATAAGATAAACTCCAAAAGAGCCTTGCCATTTTCACATGAGACACGGTCAGGAATGCACACTGTCTCATCACAAGTACTGTGCCAAACCATGAACTCAGTAACACGTGACTCTAAAAATGCAGAAAGTGACGTCCCCTGTAGCCTACACACTGATCAAATACTAAAAACAGAATACAAGCATGATTATCAATGTTAACTTAAATCTTCATCTCTGGTTAAAATAAGAAATGAGTCCAACATGCTTTAAGATTTTAGCAAGATAGGAAACCACCTGTAAGTAGTATTTCCGTTTTATCTTTGCAAGGTAAGTATTTTCAGTAACTAGCTCAGTATTTGGTTTTTGAGCCCTGTTTTAAATTATTGGCTAACAGCAAGCATAGCTCATTAAAGCACTCATCTAAAAAACCAGCATCCTAGAATTTCATTTTCAGCTTTTCCTTGGATGAGCGGCACATGAATACTGGCAGCCACTTGAAGATTAAAATTTGGGTTTATGCTAAGCTAACTTCCAGTTCATCCCGTTAATCCCAAATGTTATCCTGTTTAACACCAAACCCATAGGCGTATACATGACCAATATTCAGTCAATGACGCAGCATCAGCACTGCGAATGGCAGAAGGGCTCTGGAACTTTACAGTCCTAGGTTCAAATTCTGAATTCGCGTTTACTCTGCATATGCTGTTGGCCAAGTCATTTAACTGAACTGTCAAAGCTTTAATTTCCTCCTCCGTAAGCCAGGAAGGTAATTCCTATCTCACATAGAGGATATAGGCTTAGTGGGTCCCACTAACTAAGGAACATAAGCCTTGCCTGAGCAGAACCTTTTTGCTTTTGGTTCACAGGCTACATAAAAAAAATTGCTAGTATAATAGATACTCAAGAAATATTTGGTGCCTAAGTGAATGGATATAAAATGACTACATTAGCTGCCACTCAAAATACTACTGACATTAACACAGTTACAACATACTGAAAAACCTTTGACAAGTATCAACAGTAGCCATGAAAACCTTAACCATACCACACAATGCTAGCTGAAAATTGTAACTTGAGGCAAGAAGGCAATTAAAGACTATCAAACAATGTACCTCAAGAAGTGGTTTACAGGTGAAAGATTATCTTCGTAGAACAAAAACATTTACTTCATTCACTGCCAAAGAGATTTTTGGTTGCATTAGAATAACATAATCAATATGTACCTGTAGATATAAATCGTGATTTAAATGATCTTAGTCCAGGTACACACACCAGGCTACCTTCTAGAGCTAGGAAGCTTCAGCTCTTCCTACTCTTAGATTCTCAGGTTCCCGGGAATAGTCGACAGTCCTTACGCCATAAAATTTCATGAGTTCAAAGCTTGCTATTTCCCTAGTTGCTACATACCTATTCCTCTAGTTTCTGACCAATGTCTACATTTAATGAGGCAAAAAAGAACAAAGTAAAGCAGAGATACACAGCAGCAGATAGCTTTCAATTTTGCTACGATTACCATAAATCAAAGGATAAACAGGCTAGATTTTAAAATTGAAAAAGAACTAAAAAGGACCTTGTACCAGAAACAGCATAGGTTTACCAGACAAGGGCACAGAAAATGAGTCCTTGCCGAGGAAACCTTTCCTGAGTGTGGCTACCGGCCACTCTCAAATTCCAAGGCCATGGACACCCAGGGACCAGTGCGGGCCATGCTTCTCAGTTCTGCAGACTGGTCAAGTGGTTCTTCTTTGATTTTATTTTGTTTTATTCTATGTTACTGCACATGGAGCCCAGGCCCCTTGCACTGAGTTACATTCTCAGCCTTCTTTACACCGTAAGACTGGGTCTCTCGACGTTGCTAAACTTCCCAGACTGGGCCCACCTTTGATCCTCCCGCCCTGTGTCCGAGTGCTGGGCTCACAGGTCCGCACCACCACGCCCGGCTTAAAGGCATGGGCAGGACAGCAGCTCTGAGACTTCACGTCACCCGACGTCCTGGGTCTTCCTTGCACTCCCCACTCCTCATGACCCCTATAAACCCATCTTGTCCTTCTGCTGACCTCTAAGTCAGGTTTCTGCACAGGAACCAATAAACCAACACTTCAAATTGGAAACAGTATGATAAACCTGACATAAATACATAATGTACAATCTTTTCTGGAATACGATGTAACGTCTTCCCTTAAACTTATTCAACTTTTAAATTTTTGGTATAAGCTCATTAAGCAAAATTTTCATTGTCCAAGATCATGTGCTTCCTAATGTTTCCAGCTCTAGGGACTGCAGGGATTTCACTTTGCTAAAACATCATCTCACCTGCTCTGAGCCGAATGAGGTCGGGCCAGACAACCAAAGCAATGAGAAATTATCCCCCAAAGAGGCCTCGCTCTAGAAAACATTCCCATGGCCCATCAATACCCCTCGGCCTGGCATTTTGAAACAACCATAAAGTCTTAAAAATAGTGACAATAACAGAGGCACAGTGAGGTTAGCTTCACCGAAATTCCCACGTCACACACGAACGTGAACGCTGCATAAAACCACTGTGGCTAGTTTTGCGACCCTTACTTTATAGGGGTGAAACAGATTAGGGACACTGAAGGAACTGCCTACCACTGCACTGTTAGAAAAAGCAACTGAGCTTGGATTGAGTGTGGTCATTACATATATCACAGATCTGACCTAATCCACACTGCCTGTAATATGCAGAATATGCATGTACTGTGAATGTGCATACATGATTATTAATATCATATGCAATATGTAATAATACAAGACATTTAAAAATGATTTACAAATAGTGTCTTATAATTTAAAAATCTGAGAATGATTTTAGGGGTGCAGATCTCCCAGACCTTCAGTTACTGGAGAATTTCTACATTGATGTCTCCTCCACTATTTGAAACCTCCCTCAAGCAGACAGGGGCCTCAGCACTGCACCTGCACCTTCTGTAGGAAGAGCACGGGGTACACAGCTGACGAGTATGGGCACGGAAACCACGCGGGCATCTCTACTGGAACGTTTTTCAATTTCCCTCTTTTCAGTATCAGATTAAAAGGTCACTAAGAAACAAGCAGATCTATCTAGAAATTGCATGCTATGGAAAGCCACAAAGATAATTACCTAGGTCAAGGCAGACGCTTAAAGAAAAAGCCCTGAGAATGAATTCTGAGGCCCCGAGCTAAGGGGGGTGACTTCCGGGGGAGCCACGCTGGTCAGCAAATGTGCTAACACCAGCGAGGCCAGGCACAGAGCCGGGGGTCCGCAGCTGTGCCAGGGCTGAGACCCGTGCCCGTGTGTATCAACCCCAACAGCACGCACGGTCTAGGCTTCCCCCACCTGCGGCGATAGCTAAGCTGACATCTTTCCCACTCAACTACTTTCCCACCCAACTCCCTTTATCAGCTGAACATGCTCAAGTCATGCGCTTAGCACAGAACTTCATGCAGGTGCAAGCAATTACAGGCATCAAAAAAGAACGAAATCCAAGTTTCAAACAAAGAAGGATCATTTGATTTCCTTAACGTACATCCAGCACCTAGGTCTACATAAATTCCAGCTCTCTGTCCTGTGTAAGCTGGGTACAATACTTAGGTTTAGAGAAAATTTTAATTTCCTTGAAAAAAATAAGACTGTAACAAAAACTTCCTTTTGGAGGAGAAATTCTTCACAAATGACTTCATCAGGAAAATACCGGCATCTATGTTCGGACCTCAGAATAGCTTCCTACTATGGTCCTAGCGAAAAATTACCATTCATGTTTCTTCAGTGAGAAGGCATCCCCCATGCAACTTGCATTTATTTACTGAGCGCTTCGGTAAATAAGATCTCAGAATTAAAAATCTGCTGTACTTTGGTTTTCCCAGCACTTAAGACAGGTAAAAACCAGAGGTACACAGATTATCTTCCAAACCACAAGACAATGGAATATTCATTGGTAAGAAAAATAACCCGCTGACCTTAGACTGAGCTGAAACTGGAAGAGAAGCGAGGAGGCCCCCAGAAGGGAGGCCAGAGAAAAAGGATCAGAGCCCGGCAGCGTTGCTGCCTAGAGAGGGTAATTACTCCACTAACAGGCACACAGGATCCCACAGCCAGGGTAATAATGGGCACACAACTGGCACGCAGGGAAACCTGTCCACTGGGCCACACTGAGGCCCTGGGGCCAGCAAGGTCCTGTTTGTCATGCACCCACGCCCTCCTCCCCTGCGGTCTCCCACCTAAGGCTGGATTTACAGATTAACGGTCAAATCGTTTGAAACAAAACCACTATCTGCTCGGTAAAATGTTAAAGGCTGATAGAAGATTTTCCCTCACAGGGTTACAAATTATTCCGGACTAGGCCTTCATTTAAATACTCACCAAGGGCTGGGGTGTGGCTCTGTGGTACAGCTCCGCCCCATGCCTTGCTTAGCATTTACAAAGCCCGGGGTGGGGTGTGAGCACCAGCACAGCTCACAATCCTAACCAATTCGGAAAGGCTCAATCACAAATAAATAAAAACAAATACTTACTGAGCAACTACAAAGTGCTAAGCATTGTTCCAGGCGCTGGAGTCTCCTGTCCCCAAGCACATGATAATCTGCTTGGAGGAAATACAATAAGGATGAAAATATGGGTAAGAGAAGACAAAGCACAAAGGAAAGGGGGTAGGTCCCACTCATACTGTTAAACCAAAGAACAAGCTAAGGACGCCCAGTGTTGGTAAAAGTCTTCAAGCGCTAGAAACAATGTTGCAGGTGATCTGCTGACACTGTACACAGCCCTGAGGAACAAACACAAATCCGGAAGGCGGATCCCGCAGCAGGCCTGTGATGGGGGGAGGGGGTAACATCTTCTGCAGCGAAACGTCCAGAATGGATGCAGCTATTACATTTTCATTCTGTCTTTTTGTGCATCAGAACTATTTCACTCTACCTAAGAAAGAAAGAAAGAAAGAAAGAAAGAAAGAAAAGAAAGAAAGAAAAGAAAGAAAAGAAAGAAAGAAAATCTTGAACCCCATTTCAACCCCATCTCAGCCTGCCTGAGCTTCTTAGTAAATCATCCTTGGGTCAGACGCCTGTCTTTGAGGAACGGGCCAGGCACCCCTGATGGTTCTGCTCAGCAAGAATTCGCTGGCCACCACTCACAGAATCATTTCACTTCGCCCAGGAACAGAGAGCAAATTAAGGGAGTTAAAGACGCCTCGACTTCTCCTCTTAGGAGCCGCAGAAAAGAGCCTTGCGGAAGAGAATACAGAGTCTATGCTGAGTGCTTCCAACCCAGCTGCCGTCACAGCTTTAAACGCAGCCTCTATCTACACTGGAGTCTCAGCAATGTCACCCTGGCTGCTCCAGACACTCCTGTAAAAACAAAGGAAAGCAAAACAAAACAACAGTACACGGTAACGACCACACCCTGTCTCCTTTTTCATTACTCCCTGTGTGCACTACACAGTGTGCGCACGGCTTGTGTGGAGCCGGTACACACAGAACACATCTCCAGCCTCTCCCGCCCCCTCTCCTGGCCCCTCCAGCGGCGGAGGTGGATGTGCTCTGGTTTTCCTGGGAGCTTCCAGGCAGACCTGCGGTGTCACACTGCGTTTCCTGGCTCGACCTGGCTCCCAAGCTGGCTGCAGCCGCCCCACTATGGAACCTCAGATCAAGGAACGGGGATGCAAGGCTTCCAAACATTTGGAGGTCACCCACCTCGCCCTCCCCACATCGCTGAGGCCGGCTCCCCCGTATCAGGGCAAACGGATACTTTAATAGGTCAGTGCCCAAACACTGCGCCTGAATGCTGGGTCTTCTTTGTGAACACTGAAGTCAATGACAGCCACCAGAAAGAAAGGTCAAGAACTCTACCTTGAATCTTGAGCAAGGGACTCCACACAAATTCAGTTTGTCTCTACAATAAAGCCATCCGACCATGAAGAAAATAATCTGTTTGGAACACAGCGCCGTGCTCTCAGCACTGGGAGAAAGCACTGCTTGCAGACACCCAGTCAGGAGGCGAAGGGGAGGTAAAACTGCAGGCTCGGTACAGGCATAGCAGCAGAGGGCGGCTGGTGCCTGTGCCCAGAAAACCTGTTCTGCTCTTTGGTCCCCAGGGCCACCGTCAGGATGTCCACATGCGGAGGGAGTGGTCATCCGGAAGCCTCTGACCTCTAGAGCCCGGAAAATTTCTAGAACCATAGCTCCCTGTGTCTCTTTTGTTTTCTCGATGTGGCTCAGGCTGGTGTTGAACTCACTATGTAGCCTGGGCTGGTCTCAAACTCGTGGCGATCCTCCTGCCTCAGCCTCCTGAGTGCTGGGGTTACAGGCATGTGCCACCACGTCTGGCCTGTCCTGTGACTTCTTTCAACTTGTCCTCTTCTAACTTTTCTCCTTACAAACTCGCTTCCCTCCACCTTCTCCCCATCTTCCTCGGCCTTCCTCTCCGTCCTATGCTGACGATTCTGAGCCTCCATCTTTGAAGCTGGGCCTGCTTTGTGGACAGAAACACAAATGCTACCGGGCATCAGCTCTCCTCACATGTCCCAAGAGAACTTGAGGACAACTGCTGACCACCGCTGACCCTAACATCACGCCAGGGACCCTGAGGCCGGGCCTGCACTGGCCCAGGGGGAAACTGAAGAGACAGTTTCTGTCTCTGCATCATGTCTCTGCCTTCATCTTGTCTAACCGTCTCCTCCAGGCGGGCACGGCAATCACTCCTGAGTGTGGGTGGGGTCATTAGCCCTGCACGTGTCTTGCATATGGCATGCCCCTTCAAAAGGAAGGCAGGATCTGCAGTGATGGTCGTCGCCAGCTCTTCCCGGGGTCCCACCCAGACCCCTTCGAGTGACGCCGTGAAGTCCACGGCCACAGTCCTGAGTTCAAAGCTCCTGCCAGCCCCTGGGAGGCAGTTTCGCGCACTCTTTCTCTGTCCCTCTGGCACGACTGTGGAGACTCATGCTGCCCCTGCCCCATCACTGTCTTCTCCTTGGCTGGTGCTTTGGACGCGGACCCTTCCCATGAGACCCCAGAGCCACAGCCTCTGCCCACAGCCTTGGAAACAGCAGCAGCCCACGGCCCCTCTGCTGGACGCAGCTCAGGCACAGCGAGTGGAGCTGTCCTCCCTCTCCACGCCCAGCACCCTGCGAGCCTCACCCCCCTCCGTGTGACGTTGCCCTGGTGACTGACATACGCTGGTCATAAATGTCATTAAAATATTTTTAATTGAAAAAGTGGCTTCTGAGAAGATGCATTTGCCTGCAAAGCAGCGCTACCAGCTGTGGAGCCAGGGTGTGTCCATACATCCGCATTCATCCTTTCATCCATTCAACTGAAGGATGTGGAAAGTCACAGTGATATCCTGTCTGCCCAAAAATCGAAAGCCCCAGATGACGGAGAGCCTGCTAAGCTTCTGCAAAGCAGCACTCAGGTGCGTCACCATCGGGCAGGGCCTTGGGGCTGCTCTCACCCCAGGGATGCATGTAGGCAAGGTCAGCCACCAGCACCCTCACTCTGCCCTGCTGTCCCCTGGGTCCCGCCAGCTCCTCAGTCACAGGAGATTTCCATCCTCCCTGAGGGCCTCTGGGCCTCCCTCCCTGCTACTCCATCACCCTGAACCCCAGCCCTCCAGCCTGCCCCAGGCCCCACCCAGCCGGGCCTTCGGGTATTGGGCAGGATGCAGCACCCTCTTCTCCAGCCATCCCTGCAAGCCTGGGGCCCTGTTTCCTGTCCCAACACCGTTCTTGTTCCCGTGAACCACGATGATGGCTAAGGAGGAGCTGCCCATTCCCGAGCCAGGTAGACAGAACCAGTTCACCTTCCCTGGCCCCGGCCGAGGGAAAAAGCCTCACGGCTACAAGGACGGATGAAGGCTCAGCCGGTGCGGCAGAGGATGAAGAGACCAGAGGTGTCCTCACCTCTCAGCTCTTCCCGAACAACAGCGACAAGAACTGGGCCCTCTGGAGCTCCCAGGGCAGCTTCCCACCCATTACACCACGGAGCCTCTCTAGATGAGCTCAGAGGGTAGAAGAAATGTGCTCTGCACTTTTGGAGACCAAAGTGTGTTTTGTGACGTGTTGTAGTCGAGTCACAAACACGTTCATGCCGTGAACACGTCTCTCGGGAGCCCAGGAGACACCTCAACAGGAGATGCATCGGTACAGGGTCCAGCCCTGGATCCTGACTTCACTAGATTTGGGTTTTGAGCGCTCCAGAGATCTCTCCAAGTTAGAGGACCTTGTTAAAGAAAAAGGTTAGGAAAGGATGAATTGTAAACTTCGGGAAATGATTCTGCTAGGACCTGGCCTCTGAAGCCTCAGCTACCACCCAAGTCCATGCCCCAGAGAAACAGCAGCAGAGACTTACATGAGACCAGAGGATTATATTTCAATCAAAATGAAATCACAAAGGAAGACAAAGGGTAAAGCTATGTATTCAATGGTTGAGAAGGGACAGCGCTGCAGACCCTGTGTCACGCTTCTGGGCAGAGATAGTTAAAGACACGGTCCCGGCCCAACCGAAATAAACGTCGCCTCCCTTAAACCGAGGGTACTGGGTCTTTTGTCCAGCGATGAGTAAGTAGCGAGTCCAACCCCTCAGATGACGGTACCTCAAGGAGCCCTCTCTGCCCAAGGCCACCTGGACCTGGTCCAACTCAGAGCCCTCATATTTATTCACTGGCTCACTGCTCATCCCCTTGTTTAAAATCCACTTAGTTTCCAGAGAAGCTGGGCCTGGCCTGTCCTGTTCCGTGCTGCCCCACTCGAGGTACCAGGTTTGAGGCAAGCACGCCTTCAGGACCTGTGGCATAAACAGAGAAGGGAGCGACCCTTCACAGAGGCACAAAGCGTCCACAGTTCTGGCACAAGCCATCATCGCGACTGCGTGTCTTCGTGAATGTTTTTATTCTAACTATCGCTATGGTCAAATGAGTGTCCTGCCTGCACAAATTATGATTTCAAACAGTCTGGCTCCCAGCCAGGAGCAGAGAAGAACATTGGCAATAAGCTTGAGGCGAAGCTGGGTCAAAGGATGCCAGGGTGTCTTCTGTGGTGCCTGTTTCTGTAGGATGAGACACTGGACCTAGAGTCAATTTGGAGACCAGATGATTCCAAAGCTATCCTAGATTCATCTTCGGAGACAGTATGACACTGACTGAGAAAAGGAGCAGAGGAGGAGCCTCTCTACCAGAACAGCGGCAGAGCCTGCAGTGTGCTAACACAATCAAAAAAGATATTTTACAGTTCTACCCAGCAGAAGCCTCGGGCAAGGAAATCATCAGGTTAAAACCCATGCAGACCTAACAGTCCTGATGGTAAATGGACGTAACTGATGCATGGTTCACAGTATTTCACCAGAAATTGAGGTGGGGAGGAAGTTGACAATGTTTAATTTCCATAAAGTATATCATTTATCAATCTCTGTGCACCTCTTTTTTTTAATGTGAAAACACTCTAACTCCAGTCTGGCAAATTGGATGCCAGGTTCAAAGAGGGGAGCCAAGGCGTGAAGTGGGGTGACAGAGAAGGTGCCTGGTCTGCTGACTCCACACCAAGGCATGGTCGTTCTGTCAGCAAAGGTGAGGATTCTTACGTCTAAACGTCAGATTAGCACCAAAGACACAAGCTCCCTCTCGCATTCATCACTGTTTTCCAAAAAGCTGGTGCAACTTAAATGTGACAGTGACTTTCGTTGTGTTTTGTTTTGTTGGCCCTCTACGAGGCTTACAGGGGTATGTGTGTGTGTGCACATGCCTGTGTGTACAAGCATATGTGTGATTCTCAGATACAAGTGTAGGTGAAAAAGCAAATTAATATGTCATAATGTAACCTGACCATTCACAATTCATATTAATACCACTAAACACAGTAATGCTTGTAAAATTAACAATGTTCATCATCACCTAACCTTCACTTGTTTAAGAACTTCACAATACCTTGAGAATAACCAAACAGCTCAATCTGACTTTGATTGACAGAGCTGTATTTACTCAGACAGACAGTCACAAAGGAAGAAAATTAACCCCAACTGCAGACATAGTAGGAGACACATACTTGTACCTTGATTCTTTATTCTTCTTTTCCACTACTGGGGATTGAACCCAGGCCGTCTGAACTACATCCCTGACTTCTATTTTACTTTATTTACTTACTTTTTTAAAAAATTGGAGACAAAGTCTCACTAAGTCCCTAAGTTGCCCAGGCTTGCAATCCTCATTCCTCAGCCTCCCAGGGTGCTGAGATCACCACCATGGGCCACCATGCCTAGCTTCACCTCAATTCTTAATGAATTCTTCAGACCATCTGGCTGCATTAGTACTATCTTCCTTATTTAATAAGTAAGAAAAGTAACCACTTCCCCTTTCACCTTTTAAATTTTACGTAATTGCCTAGGATAACAAAAAACAAAAAGTGATGGACCAAAGTGAAACCTAGGAATCCTGAGTCCAGGGCCAGAGGTCTTTGCTCTATGACAAGCATTCTCTCCAGTGTGGGCAGTATTTATCTACGGCGCATTATTTCTGCAAATTAAATGCCTGTCTGACGACAGCCTGGAAACTGGAAAGTCATTAAGACACGTCCCGAAGATACAGCTCCAAAGGTGGCCGAGGGACCCCTTCCAGCAGATGCCACTGAGGTTCCTATTGGACACAGGCTACCTAGACTCAACTCCAAACCTACTAGACGAGAATTTGGGGCTGGGTGCGTAAAAATCCCATTCAACAACCTCCCCAGGTAATTCTGTTGCATGTGAGATTCTGCAAACCGCTGTATCTCAACAATAACCTCTGTTATTGTTCAGGGTTCCATAACGGACAAAATTCTACATTCCTACCGAAGTCATTTTGGGGATTGTAAGGCTTGTGGAGGAATGTCACAAAATCCTACCCCGTCACTGAGGGTCATCTCTGGATTCTCAGGGTGTCTAATGCAGGTCTCTAGTAACAACACACACTAGCTGAAATGGGAAAACGCGTACCGTGTCTCTGTTCTCATTGCACCCCAACTGAGAGGTCTCCAAATAAAATCTTATTTTCCAGCCTTCAGGTGAGAGGGTCCCTAGACCCTGTCCTGAGCTATGACCCTGTCACGCTGGGAAACTCATCCAGGAAATGCAGGAGCTGCCCGT
Source organism: Dolichotis patagonum (assembly GCA_004027295.1). NCBI lineage: Eukaryota > Metazoa > Chordata > Mammalia > Rodentia > Caviidae > Dolichotis > Dolichotis patagonum. The sequence goes on from PVJX010014237.1 coordinate 21,298, forward strand.
GACTAACCAGCTGGAGGTTAGCAGCTGTTGCAATCTGCAGCTTCTCTAACTCTTTCTTCTTTATTCTACAGGACAGGTCCTCTCCAGGAACTACTGCTAGCTGCATTCCAAGAATTCCATGTCTTGAGCTAGGCAAGTAAGTCCACCCCATTTTCCTTGACCTATTCTTAGCCCCAAATAAAGGGACAAAATTGTGGTTTGGATCCTCAATGTCTCCTGAATCTCATGTAGAAGGCTAAGTCCCTGCTGTGTTCCATGGGGAGAACCTCAGGGAATGTGGCCTCTTGGCAGGTCCTTCAGTCACTGAGGGCTGACCAGGGAGGCAGTGTTGAGATGCTGGCCCTTCCTCTGTCTCTCTGCTTCCCAGCCCCCCACTTTTCCTCTGCCACACATCCCGACCAAGATATGGGGCCTTGTCACAGCCCCAAAAGCAACACCACCAACTGCCTGTGCGCCAAAACCTCCAATCCCATGTGTTGCAGTAAATCCTCCTTTCACAGGAGCCGATCATCTCAGACATTGTCACAGGGACAGAAAGCTGACACAGAAACCCCTTCAGGACTCATTCCTTTGGTGGAACTGACAAGAGGGCTCCGCACCTCTGCAGCGTGAGTGACTCCGGGATCGAAGTACGGCAAAGCCAGGGAACGCCCGGGCCAGCCGGAAGCTCAGAGTCCAGGCAGGATCCGAGGGGGCCCTGTGAGCACCGGGCCAGCCTGCAGCACCTTCAGGAGCGCAGGTAGGGAAGCAGGGCCGCGTCATGGAGACAGAAGGGCGCCTGTGCAGAGCTCGGTAGAGCGGCTGCATCCCTGGAGACTCTGCAGGCAGGCTGCTCACTCAGGCTGACTTTGTTACCACTGCTTCTGACACAAAGGAAGCATCCTAAGGATCCCAGCGCCCCTGGCCAAACACCACTGCCTGGCGCTCAACGCCTGAACCTGCGGAATCTCGGTCAAGTGCAGCCTGCACCTCTGCCGCCTTCTGGGACGTGCAGGAGCTGCCCAGTGGGGATCTGGGGACAGTGGGCGCTGGGGACCCAGCAGGGGACTGAGCTGGGCAAGGGCAGCCTCCTAAGGACAGTCAGCACTGACACAAAAGACAGAAGTCAGCAAATACACGGGGCAAGCCTGGCTGCTTTAGTCTGTTAAAACTAAATCCAGTCACACACAACAGCGAAATGGACCTGATGAGCCTTGGAAATATTAATTGTGCCTGTGTCCTGATGCAGCCTTATCATAGGCCATAGCTGGCGAGTAGCAGGACGGGGCTGGGCTGGCTGGCGAGACTGCAAATCATCACCATCGTCATCATCAAGGTAATGACCCTTCTCCAGGTCTGCACAGGCGTCAAAGGATATATTTATTCACCATTAAAAATAATGATGCGAGTATAGATTTGTGTACGAGAGAAAGGCTTCCTAGACAAACTGTTACCTAAAAAAGAAAATGTTGCACAGGTGTATTTAAGATAAAAATCTATTTATCAAACTAGTATGGAATGCAAAATAATGTTACTGATACTTATCAAGCACTTATGACATAAGGGGTGATCAAAGACTAAGACGGCCATTTAAATTTGAAAATGTATAAAGCACACTGCCGTGAGTCCCCTCAAAATGCGTTCCTCCCATTTCAGTCAGACTTGTCCCATCCTTCTTGCTACTTTCTGAAGCCGTTCTGGAAGTCCTCTTTCATGAGTATCTTTCCAAGGTGTGACCAAAAAACGAAAGAAAGAAAAGAAAAGCGGTGAACGCTGGTGCCCCTACCATCCAGAGCAAAGGCAGCTCAGGGAAACCTGCTTCTGTGTGTCATCCACCTTCTTCACCAGATCTGGCACCACCCAACTTCTGGCTCATCCCCAAAGTCGAAAGGATCAGGAAAGGGAAACAGTGTGACTCGATCTGGGACACTGAAACAGCCAGGAGGCATGACTAAGAATACCAGAAAAGGGGACTTCCAGAGCTGCTTCAGAAAGTGTCTAGAACGATGGGACAAGTGTGTTCAAAGTGCGAGTGACGTAATCAGTATTTCTAATTAAATGCAGACCATATATTTGGACCACACCTGGCACACCAAGTATTGTGCATAGTGCTTATACAAATTGTATCACTTAGTCTTCCAAACTTGGAGAAATAAGCCTTATGGACATTTTATAAAGAAGCACACAGACACTCTAGGAAGTGAAGGGATCTTACAGGTCCCATCCTTGTTAAACAGTGAGTGAGGACCCCACCCCAAGTCTGTCTGACTGAGGTATTCACTATAATAGATTCCCTTTCTTAGAAAGGAAGTTTTGGAAAGCTATTTGCCTGAAATATTAACCGTATACATTTCTGAATGATGAGATTTCTTCTTTTTGTTTTACAGTGTTGTCCAAATACACTCTAAAGTATGCATTATTTTAAATATCTGCAATAAAGACATTTTAACTAGAAAAAAATAAATGAAAAGGGAAATTTCAGTCTCTGTATATCTCATTTTCTACCTCAAACAGTCCAAAAGTAATATTTAATTTCTAGCTACATATGCCACGAGAATATATATATATGGAAGGAATTGCCAAAGTATCAATCACTGAGAGGAAAAACTGTTACATTCAATTCCTGAAATTTTTTTGGATTAGTCCATTAACAAAAGCCCATCTGTCTCCCAATTCCTGGTCTTCCAGTTCACTGTGCCACGTTTATCACCAGCAAACACTCCTTCCCCATCAGCCAGTGTTTTCCTTTTTCAGACAGGTTTGCGCACGGCCGTCCAGGCTGGGCTGGGACATACTATGCAGGCCAGGCTGGCCTCACACTCCCGGCCCTCCCGCCCTCTGAGTGTGCCGCTGGGGTCGCAGGCAGGTGTGCTGCGCGCGGCTCGTGCCCCTCACTGCCCTTGGCTGCCCACTCGACAGCAGAGTCCCAAACATCCAAACGCCAGCCACAGCCCGCCCGAACTCTCCTGCTGGGGCTCACCTCCTACCCCCGCCCAGGACAGCCGACATCCAGCTAGTCCTAGGTGCTCTGACTTCTGGAACGTCCCATCAGGCGCATCTCTCCATAGCCAATCTCTACCAAACCCAACTGTCGCCCAACAGTGAAAATGCAAAGTCAAGATGGAAAACAGAGGCCACTTCACAGATGTCTCCTATAAAATGATGCAGCTACGAAATGTAATTAGTAATCTATACACCTACAATGGGCTGTGTAAGAAGCACTCGACAGTATCGATTGTTTTATTAAAAAATAACTTGGGCAACAAAGTGTTACGGTTTGGATCCGAAATGACCCTTAATGGCCCAAGTGTTGAGACTGTGATTTTTCAAACACTATCGGGGCGGTGGTGTGCTTTTAGATGAAGGCCTCACTGGAGGAGTTGGGGTCACTGGGGGGGTCTTGATGGGGATCCTCGGACCCCCAGCCACTTCTCTCGGCCTCTCCACTCCTGTTTCCTGGTGGGCCACACTGGCTGCACCACATGCCCTGACCGTGATGCCAAGGGCCACGGGCAACAGACCAAAGACCACAGGCCATAAGGAACAGGTCTCCTCTTTAACTGAATTACCTGAAGTATCTGTGACATTGACAGAAAGCAGGCCTCCATGTTTCACAGAGTGACAAACCGTATTCCATACCAGTCATGACATCACTGGTTATCGGAGACACCACCACAGTGTACAGTGTCTGCCAAGTAAGCGGTGACTCATGCAGCTTGGACCACCGGAATTTTAATTTTCCACCACTTAAGAACCTCTAGACTGGAGAAGGAGAACCTTTCAGAGGCTAGGTGCCCAAACTGCACAAAAACCCACTTATTTGCCACAAGGCGCCAACACTGACTTTAGGTGCGCTGTTCTCTGACGCCTGGCTGCTGGGGCGATGCTGGGGTGATTTGGCTCCCGTGACGACAGAGGGCTCTGCATGTCTGCTATGACACACGTGCCATTGGTTCGCCACCACTGCTCTAGAATGGCTTAGGCATTCATTGCATAAAGTAAATATCAACAAACTAAAGTGGCCTAGGTATGCCCCAAAATCCTTCAACGAACAAAACCTGACTCTTCAAAACTGCATGTCCGCTCAGAGTTATGGCTGCTTCTGTGACCAGGAGCACTGGACAGGTGTCCGATGCCGTGTTGTCAGAGAGCCCCAGTGTGGTCACTAACCTTTCCTCCCCATCAGCTGACCCCCACTCTCCAACGTCGGACACACGGTCACCATCCTCTGCCGCCTGGCTGTTTCATAAAATATCCCAAGTTCAGGGTGTTAAGTGTGAAAAAGAAGTTTCAGAAATGAAACCCGGAGCTCAATGACAACACACAAACTCAATATTTGAGGACATATGAGACTGACCAGAAGGGGCGACCTGGAACAGAAGAGATTTGGTCTGCTCAGCCCAGCGCGAGGATCTGTATCGCTGATGTGGCTCGCACGGATCCAGCTCAGCCCAGGCCTCCCTGCATCTGCTTTCTCTCCTTTTCCAAGCCTCTGCTCCACTGCTGCCCTTCCAGACACCAGGCAGAGGACAGGAGAGGAGCAGAGAGGCTACAGAGCTGCCCCCAGTCCCGCAGGAACCCATTCCTCTTCCTCCCCAGTCCCGCAGGAACCCATTCCTCTTCCTCTCTTAACGCTTGTATTTGCTCCTCTGATGTGGCAAAATGCCTAGAACCCATGCGACTGGAGCTACAGGAGTGAGCTTGCGAGGCAGAAGAACCTGCCATTAAAAGTAATGACGCGAGTCTGGTAGTTCTCATTTTTACATACGCCAGCAGTCCTAAAGCCTCATCAACTTGTTTTTTAAAGTCACAAACAGCCTCATTTTTTACTCAGTGATTTAAGGGTTTAAAACTCTACTTGGTTTGGGTTCAAAATCCCAAAAGGAAAAAGTTCCTACCCACACCAGGCACCTACCCAGGAAAACAGGAAGGAAATGCACTCGGGAGCAGGTTACACATCACATCTGTTCTCCCGCTCTCCTACAGATCTCCTTTCCCTTTTGTTTGTAAGGCAGGGCTATAAGAGCAGTATATCAAAATGTCAGCAATCCAGAAATTAAGTTGTCAGCTTTTTCCTCTGTACTGCAAATTACAAAAGAATTAAAGGTTTGCTGCTAATAGAAGCTTCTACTCCTAAAGTGTGCAATTTAACCAATCATCTCAAGGTCTAAAAATGCAGCATGGAAGACATTTCAACCAAGTGATCTGCAGTTCTGGGACCTAATTTCTAGTTCTGTACTTCAAACATTTTTTCCCCTCTTTCGAAATGTGTTCTGGAATAGCCACGTAGTTCAATCAGCACAGCCCTGGGCTCCTTCACTTTAATACACTCAACGTAAGGCCAATCGCCTTAGCAAAGAGGCACAGAAAAAGAAAATGCACCCCTGTAGCTCCTCTGTGGTTCTTCAATTTTTACCCTCACACCACACTAAATTCAAGCTGAACCAACTTGATACTTTCAGAATTCCAGTCTTCCCTTCATAATGTATTCAACACTAATTTGGGTTGGAACATGTCTTTGATCATCTCTGCACAAGAATTTTAAACATGCATTAGAATGTTACATTATAAAACAATTAGCAAGTGGAGCAAAAACTGGAAATGGAGATCAATGACCTCTGATCACTACAGATGTCTCCCACGCTTGTGAAATCCCCAGCTTTTACAATTTTTTTTCCAATTGCCAACTGTGATCACATCACTCAAAAATGGGTAAGAACACTGCCCACCCTGAAAATACACCGCATCTTTAAAGATACTACATACTTGAAAAAAAGACAACCCTGATAATCTAAACCAAAAATTTATCAAGGATGCTATTTTAGTACAAGGAACAGCAGGAAATACATTGACTCAATGCACAAATAAAAATATCGACTCATTAGTTCTTTAGGTAATTTTTAAATGGCCCTCTAAAAATTAGACTGTGCTCCTTTATAAAAGAAAAACTCAGTGATGTCTGCTGTTTTCCCCTGGAAATATCTTCATCCCTGATCTTGGAAACACCTCCGCCCAGGCAGGCTTCCATCCCTCCTCTCCTCCAGTTCTCCAAACAATACCTTGCAGTGCAGCTCACTGTGAGAAGGGAGATGCTGGCTCAGGCATCAGGCAAAGTTAAACCAGCGAGATGCTTCAGACAGTCTGGTTGTTGCCTGCCCCACCCTTGCTTCCTCTGAGCCATAGTGATGTCATAACGCCAGGCAGGGCCATCGCTTCACAGTCCCAGTCCTCGCTTCTGAGCACATAATTCTTTGCAGCCAGGGCAAATCAAATGATAGCACAGCGCTCCAGGAGCCAAGAGTGTCTGATGAATTCCCAACAAATTAGCAGCCAGCAAGCAAGCCTCTTGGAAGAAAAAGATGCTGCAATTGCACCATTAGGAATCTTTCTAAATGAAGTGGTCCTAAAGCTAAATGTGATCTGTGGCTTTCAATGGCGAGCCCAGGTTCCACAGGAAAACTGACTTTCAAAGAAGTAAACAGTGATGGGTCACTTGGGGGAGACCAGGCCAATTAACGGTGACCAGAACACATGTAGGACTTATGAAACTTCTCCTTGTTACAGTCCAATCCCCACGGAAAGAAAGCGTGTTATTTTTCAGTCTACTCTTGGAGTTCTAGTTTACTGCCAAGGACATGGATTCTAATTCATCAATTTTAGTTGCTTTTTTAAAAGCACACGCTTAAAAGATGAATGCACATTCTACTACACAGGAAAATACTTGTACAGCAAGTCCCTGTCACACTTAGCACAAAATGCGGTAAATTCAGAAAAGATTCACAGGATGATGGCAACATCATCTCTCTCAGCACATGAATGGTGCTACACTGGTGGTCTCAATGCCTCTGGGCAAACAATCTAAAAATGTATATACAAAACTGCAAAAACCTCTGGTCCTGTATGTCAACACCAAGTTGGCCCAAGTCCAAGTGCCTTACAAGAAGAACTGACAAAATCTGCTTTGAACCTAAATCACATTCAGGCAGGAAGAATGATTTAGAAAAATAAATGTGACTACATCACTGAGACCCTGGCCTTTGACCTCTGCTCCTCAATCCTGCAACCAAAAGCGGTTCACAATTAACATGGCTACTTTGCTAGTTACCGATAAACCATTCACAAAACAGTCAGTGTTGCAAACATTACTCGCCCGAGTGTATTAGCCAGAAAAACTTTATGCAATAACTCGTGCATCTAATTTTTTTTTCTTTTCTAAACCATCAGAAGATCCTAACGCAAATGAGACAGCATTTCGCATTCTGTCTTCTTCATAAATGCCTTGGAAATTAAAGTCATGTTTCTCCAATTTAGAATGTATTTCCACTTACAATAAATTCATTACTACAACTAAAGTTTGGAGTGTCTTGATGCTAAATTAGCATGCATTTAAAAAAACAGCCTTGCTGAGCTAATGCACAACCACCTTCTGGTTCAATGCATTCAAGCAAGTTTGATGCGCTTCTCAGTCGCCACTGAGCTAGGAAAACGGCTCCCACACACAAGCGTTTTATCATTTTCGTGTCCTTGGGCCTTTAAAAAGAAATCTGTGCAAAATTAAACACAATGTTCCTGCGCTTGGCACGGCCATTGCTTTAGCAGGGAGGCGAGGTCTACTCTACCCAGAGAAACTCCAGCTCACCTGGCTGCCTCCGGGACCCCAAACTGGGCCAAAAGAAAGGCCAGGCCGGCTCGCTGCAGACGCAGCTCCGCAGGACCAGCGGGAAGAAGCCGAAGCCCGGCCTGCACGCAGCCCGGAGCCCGGCCGGCCAGAACCGCCGCTCCGGCCCGGCCTCGGCCTGATCAGGGCCACATGTTTCCCTCCACCGTTCCAGTCGGTCCGCCGCTGTCTCCTCCCAACTTTCACCCCGGCCTGCAGAGGCAGGGGGACCCTCGGAAAACTTCAGACCCGCGAATGTAGGAGGGGAAAAGGCAGGGTCGCTCCTGCCGGCGCCGCAGAGGAGCACAGTTCCAGTTCACCGGGTAACCACACCCACCGCATTGCAGAAGCCGCAAACTCAGCCCGGGGCGCGGGGGTGCTGAGTGGGGGTGGGGGAGCAGAAGTTGGGCGAGAGGAGGGGGCCCGAGACGCCAGCCCCCAGACCCAAGCCTGGCCAGGACCCCGCATCCCAGGCCCGCGCCCCTCCCCGCCCCCACGCCGCAGGCCGCCTCGGGGACCCCTCCCCGCCGCGGCGAAGGGGGAGCCAGGTGCACGGGAGGCCGGGCGGGTCCCCCAGGTACCCCGGCCCCGAGACCCCCTGCCTTCCCCGGCTGGCCCAGGCGGGAGGCAAGTTACATAAAAGCGGGGATGCTCCGTGCGCGCCCCGGACCCGCGGCGCCGCAGTGCCGCCCCCGCGCCCTGATCGCCCCGGCACCGGGGTGACCTGGAACGGCGCCCCTGAAACATGGCGCCCCGGGCCCGGACCGAACCGCCCCTCCCGCTGGGTTCCGAGGCCCCCAGCCGGGCCGAGTCGAGGTTCCCGGGTCCCGGGGGACGCGGAAGGGGGCGCAGCCCCGCGCCCCAGCTCGGGCGCCCCGGGGATCCTGCATCCCCTGCGCACGGCGGAAAAGTTACCTGGGGCGCAGGCAGGCCGGCGGGGCTCGGCTCGCAGCGGTGCGCCGTGCGCGCTGCGCGGGAGGAACCGCAGCCGCTCCCGCCCCGCCGGCGACACGACGCGCAGCTCGGGACGCACGGCCCACGCCCAGGCTCCGCGCCGCTCCTCCTGCGCGGGCGGGGCGCGGGGCTGCGCCGGTCGGCCTCGCTCTGGGCCCCCGGCCGCCGCCGGAGCGCAGGGAGGGGGGCTGGCGGCCTTCAGGTGAGTGATTTATTGGCCTAGGGCTGCCGTATTCTTATTTCTTTTTGAAAGAAAAAATTCAGATTGGCTGTGTCTTGCACAGGCTGCGTGCTCAGGAAATTGCAAGTTAATAGAGAAGACTTGAATTAAAGGCTGCGCAAAAGAGGTTTCTACTCTGTGCGCCGGCGACTCAGCCCCTCCTCCTCCCACGGCCCTGAAGCATCCGCTGCTACGACAGAGAGGAGTCAGGCTGAGATTCCGGAGTCCCCTGGAGTCGGGGCCTAGGATCGGAGCATGGTGAGGCCCTTTCCAAAGCAAGGAGGCGCCCTGCCCTGCAGGAGCTCAGGGAGGGAAGGATACCGGGCTCTCGGAAGAAATCTTGCCTTCGCTAATGGGAGCCAGGGATGTGGTGCGGAAGCCTCCGGCAGCGATGAGCGAGGAGCGGGCTGGCCTGTCGCCAGGAGGTGGGGAGATGCGGCTGGGTTTCCAGGAGGGAGAAAACTTCCACGGAGAAAGGACGTGGCGTCCGCTGATTTGGCCCCGGTGGCGGAGTTGTCAGATTGCATGGGAGAGAAGCTGAAAATTTACCATTCCCACGTTGCTATGGCGTTCGCAGACCCGTCTTCTGAGGTGTGCAGAAATGTTGAGCTGGAAAATATGACTGAGGTCGTAGTTTTTGTTTTTGTTTTTAACAATAATATGGCGTTTTAAAGTCTAGAATGAATTGGCAAATACGAGGTCACGTAGGCCCTGATTCAGATGCCAAATGTTGAGGATCTAGACATCTCAGATGACCCCCCCCCCAGGTGACATTTCAAGTGCTGGCTAAGTTTGGGGACCAGCTATCTGAGGTTACTATCAGGAACTGCCCCTTTGAGGCAGGAGACTGCATCGCTGCCCCTGGGCTCACACAGGGCTGCCAGGAGATCCTCGAAGCAGGGATTGGCGCCCTTCGGAAGTGGCCTTGAGCAGATCTCACTGTTTACAGTAAACCCAGAGTTGGCGTTATCATCCCAGCCGCAGATGGCTTTCGTACTTTCATTCATTTTACTGCGGTATTTTTGTTATTTTTTTTAAATTGAAGCAAACTGTTCTCTCCATGACTCATGAATCTTAATCTTTTCGGCGATGAAAATCAGGGATAGTATCCAAGTGACTAGTTTTGAGGGAGGAGAGCGGTGGAATACTAAATGGCTGTTATGAAATTCAGGAATACCTCGCTAATTATTGAAACAGTCCATGAGAGGAAGATCCGCGCTGCGGCAGAGCTTCATTGCAAATCTGAGAAGCAACTATGGTGCAACTCTTTCGGTTGGACCGAGGTTTTCCACCACACTCTTATTCTTCCTCCGCACCACGCATGAGCAGGGCCTAGCACCCTGGGTAACCTGTTTACATCGCTAACTGCACTCTTGCTTGTACCTTGCTGCTATCCTGCAGGACTCTTCCCCCCTCCAACCCTACCCCTCATCTCTGTCTCCCCACAAGGCCTTGCTGGCTACACTGCAAGTCAACCACTAACTTTTGGCCAAACAAACCAATGGGCACTGAAGCGTGAACTAAGCTGTCCCTTGACTTTGACTTTGCTCATGTAGAGGAAGTCCCCGGGACTATTTTCAAACATCTGTCTGCCTCAATGATAGCAGGGTTCCACAAGACACACAACATCCTGGAGAGTAGATAATGAAAAGTAAGTGATGGAGTACGTCAACAGTGAAAAACCTACTACTTCCCTCTCATCAGGAAATGAGCTCTTCCACAAGGCAAGAAGGAAAGTAACGCAGTGGCAGCATAGGGGTGATTCGCCCACCCGAAGAAAGATTTGCTTTCTTTCTTCGAAGTTAAACTTCTCCATGCCTCCCACCCACTGTCACAAATACAGCTTTGTTCACATCCCTACCACTCAGAGAAGTCTTTATGGTTGTCCTTGTCCTGAAACACTTTGTGGTATGATTTCTGTAAGTTACAGAGAAGTGGTTCTTGGGTCAGGGACTGCTTGTCCCATTCCCAGAGTCAGTGCTGATTTGGCCCAAGAAGTCAGTTCTTCAGAGGCCTACTGTGTTCTAGCAGGAGAGGGCTACATGGAGTGTCAGACAAACGCTGACATCCTCTGTAGAAAGGGGGGAGGATTCCAGCACCCCAGCCTAGGTTTTGGGCTGCCCCTTCGGGTTCCCTGCTATCTTGGTGCTTATTCTACAACATGTAGTCATGGGCTTCCTAAGTGCTCTATTGTGCATATGATCTATCACCAAAAGGCAAGAAGCCATCCAGAATTCTAGCTGTGGTTTGGCAGAAAGGGTGCATTTTAAGTTAGGTAGTGTCATGGTTTATGTCAGTGGCTCTCAAGGCTCATGCAGTTATGGATGTGACCAAATCTCGAGTTTGTGATTGGTTCCTGGTCGTTGTCTACTGCTTGGATTGGTGGAGTGAGTGCTACACCCGCCTAGAGGTGGAGCCAGCACATGATGTAATGGCGGAAGATGTGTCTTTCTCTCTCTTGCCAGTTGTTTGCAGCCAGCCATGAATGGCCGCCCTGCTGCTTGGAGCCAACTGTGTATGGAATGAAACCTCCAAGAACTGTAAAAAATAAACGTTCTCTCCCTAACTTTGGGTGTCAGGTATTTTGTCTCAGTGACAAGTAAAGAGCAACTAAGACAGGTATGATACATGTAAATACATCTCAGGCTGAAATGCCAGGATGCCCAGAATCTCCATCCCACCACAAGTACTAACTGAGCCGTGATGCAGTGGTACTCACTGATGCTCTGCCAACCACCTGGACAGCCTGCCAGCCCATGCAAGGATGGACAGAGCTTACAAGACTTACTGACTGCAATATTGTCAGCCTCAAGGACAAGACTCTGAAAGGCAATGATGGAGACTGACCAGCGGACCCATCTGAAGTTGATCCCCAACGTGGTGATTAAAGGACCACTGAAGCTTAACACAAGCCAAGAGTGCTTCTCTGCTGGTACACTCGGCTGTGCCCCTTTGTTCAAACTGAAGCCACTGCCTTACTGAAATGCTGCCGGCACTTGCAGTAACGGCTGAGGCATTTTTATGCTCAGAGGAGTGTCAGGCACCTGAACTGCATATCAAATCCTTGAAATCGGAACTTAATGTCATCAGTCACAGTGTCACCGGAGACCATTAGTAAGAGAAATACAAGGCTGAATTCATAACCCAAAAGCTACAAGCTTCTGCTTCTCAGATACAAATTCATTTAAGTGTTTCTAGGTTGTAATAATAGTGTTGAGAGTTCCAGACGCTGTATTCATGCTGGGTGTGTTCACCTCATTGCAGGGCTCTGTACACACGGAAGGCACAGATGCAAGATGATAAAAAAACAAAAACTACCAGTACTACAAATGCAGCACAAAATGTACAAAAACATAAGTGCTGACGCACCATTAAGAAAAATCATTCGTATTCACCACGATTCCACACATCCCTCTTTTTTATTTGTACTCCGAATAGCGACAAAGGTGGGGCCAATACCTATTATGGAAGTTTCATTATGTTAAAATGGACCTTTATTATTTTTTGGCTTTCTCCATTTCTAGTAAATTTTAGACATAGGTCTTAACTCTGCTAAGTAGAATAATTTCTGACAATAAGTTTATAAGGGTTATTCTAATACTTAATTTTATATAAAGTTGAAATGCTCAATAATTTTGTTCTTCTCCCCTTAACTAAAAATAAGAATCCATTATGAATACTTTGTCTTTAGAGTTCTTATATATAATATAAAGAATGAAACAGTAAAATATAAACAATGGGAATTGGTAATCCATAGAATTAAGTTTAACTCCCAAACAGATGGTTTCACTTGGGTTGTACCAAGAGAGTTAATATTTTAATCCCCCTCCCAACAAAAAAGACATAAAATAAATGCTAGCAAACCTCTCCATTTCCTATGAAGTTGTAAATAATCCTAATCAGCCATTCTGCTTCATTGCAGCAACCATCAAGAAGAGTCAGCGGGGAAAGGATTTGCTGCACACGCTCAGAAATTTGGTTTAACTTCTCAGTGAGATCCTCAGGTTAACATTGCCCTCTTTAGGTAAATGTGTGATGGTTAACTTTATTCAGCAACAGCTACTCCAAGAAAAATGTCAGCTTTGCTTTCCTGGTTCCTGTTGTCCACACTCTTCTCCCTTTCTGCTTGTCCCAGTGATGGGGACCTCCCAGTGGCAGTTTGCCCTGAAAACCTGGCCCTTCTTAGTCTGAAGCTCCCAGCATGCTCTGGGAACCAATCAAAGCCTCATCAGGAATGTCCGTGTCCCCAGAAGTACATCTGTTTAATAGGTCAAAATGACCTGAAAACAGACTGTGGCAATTGCTTCTGCGCCGTTCTAGATATTTATGAGGGATCTGCCTGGACTCCCGTGACTGACTCCTTTCAGGAGAGGCGGATCCAAGTGGAGTAGCAGACTTTCTCCAACTAGGTTGGCTGGACAGTTTTCCCAGTTTTGTTTTAGTGTGAAGAATAAACTTAGAAAGTGATAAACATGTTCATGCTGTTTATATCAGAGTGCTCATTAAAAATGCAAGTTCCTGGGTGGAGCCTCAAACTAAAGCACATCACAAGCTCTGGGTTGGGGTCCAGGCATTTTTAATAAGCTCTCTGGGTGATTATAAATTACCCTGGATCTTGAGAGCCTCTCATGGAGGTGGCCAGCTGATACCAACAGTCCCATGGGTGACAAAGTATATGCAGACAGATGTTTCACAAAAGCTAGAACAGAAAAAAGTGGGGGTAGAATGACGTTCTTCACCCACTCAGGAGCCTAAACTTCAGACAGCCCATGCTGCAAGAGGCCATTCCCGTTTTGCAGGAGACTTGCTGCTGGGATCCTGTCGTGCTGTGCGTGGTCGCAACAGCAGTTCATTAGCAGTAAGTATGGTAATAAATAACAATGAAAGATTGTTCTGTTCCCGGTCCTGGCCATAATTGCATTAGGGGCCCATTTATTGAAGATTGCAATAACAGTACAGCTCTGACCCTAATTTTCAAGAGCACAAAACATCCTGCAAAGTTGCCAAGGGACGTCTCATTAAAGGGAAAATGAGGACTAATTGCTGGCAGTTTGGGTGAAGGCTGAGCGGACTGTCCTCAGCCTGGGAGAGACACACTTGACTCAGTGGACACCGCCTGGTATGACAGACTTAGGCAGACAGGAATTCCTTCCGCTGACCAGTGAGCCAAGTGAAGTACACTGACCAGAGGAGAGGTCTTTTATCTTTAACACAGGATGAGTTTTGTTTCATAAAATAACATTGTTAATCTCATTGAATTAATATTTTGTTAATTTTATTATATGGGTGTTATACTGTTTTTCACATCAGTTTATAAGATCATTTTGGTTTGATGGTTGATGACAACTATGGGTAGGAGAAATTTAAGTCATCTTACAGCTATTTAAGATGATGCACTGGGTGGGAGCAACAGAAATGGTTTCTTTTGTTAAAGGGATGTTGAGGAATGAGATTTTAGTGCAGGAAGGGAAGAGTGCTGTTGTCCTGGGGCTCTGCAGCTAGGGTGTCTGGGTCACCCCAGGCATCTGTCAACACTGCCCCAGACAAGAAGCTCTCTTGTCAGCAGGGCACTGGGTCAAGCTCCTCCATAAGGTACTCTCCAGCTTTGAGATGAAATAGTTTTCTGAGAGTTTGCTACTTGGACAATATGACTTGCCTGCAAGTCATCCTCAGACACCGACTTTACGAAGATATAAATGCATTTACCTGGCTTTTCAGTACCGTGAGCTTCTCTATCACAGATGGAGATAAATTTGGCATTGCTTCAGTGCTTTTTCTCCATAAGTCTCATGGCAGTTCCACCCCTCTTCCCTGGGAAGATGGCGTCTTTGATCTATCATTTCCAGTCAACTCATCCTACCCTCTCTTATTAGACTTTTCTGTACATACCTCTAAGCCAGGCTTTATCGAGTTACCTGTATGACTGGCCATGGTACTGTTTTCTGAGTCAAGGTATAAATATTCTGAGTGGGAATCCATTGAACTTTCCTTTGCATTTTCCCTGGAACCCAGCATGTCAAATGCCAAATTTTGCCAACACTTAACAAAACTCAACAGGCACACACACTGAACTTCACTGTCACGAAGGTCACTGTGGGTCAGTGGAGCGCTGGACAGTGCTTTAGAATCACAGCGCCTTCACCTGTCCACTTTCCTCAGTGTCAGTACCCATGGAAGTATTCCTTCCACTTCTTGTTCTATTAAAATAGACTGGCAGGTCTCTGTGTCCCTTGCAAGAACCCCTTGGGAGCACTTTGGAAACATAGTGCCTCGAGTTAGTCATTATGGCTGGAGAATACGTACATGCAGATTTATGATACAATTCTCTCTGCACTGTGCACGTGTGAAATAGCTCATAATCAAAAGTTCCAATTTCAAGTACTGATACTAGAGATGTACACTGAACAGATCGAAACCTCCGGGTTGTGAAACCCAAGCATTTCTGGATGGGATATTTCTCAGTGATTGCAAGTGGAGGTGCAGATGAAAAACAGGAGAAAAAAACTAAAGTGCAGTGTCAAGAATTTCTCAAAAAACCACTGTAGCTAAGAGATACCTAAACAGCCTTGCTTATTGAAGCATCATTTACAGTAGTCAAGATACGGAATCAACCCAAGTGTCCAGTGGCAAAAATGAGCAGGTAAAGACAATGTGGTATATCTATAGAAAATACTCAGCCATAGGGAAGACTGAATTCCTGCCATTTGTGACCAAGTGGATGGAATGGGTGGAGATTCTTGTTAAGTGAAATATGCCAGGTGGAGAAGGAGAAATATTACACATTCTTATACGTGGAAGCTAAAGGAAAGTTTAGAAAAGACTAAAAGGGACAGAGATTGGAAAATAGGTCCCAAGATACAGCAAGCTGGGAGGAATTGGTTGTGGTATTGAAGCTCAGTTAAGTGGTAGCTGGCCAGAAGTTCGTGTGTGTTTCAAGATAATCAGAAGAACCCAAAGGTCCCCCAATGGATAGAAACACTAAATATCTGAGAAGGTAAACATGCCAATTATCTTGATGTAATCATTGCACATGGTATACACCTATGGTGTAACTGTACTATTTGCCATGAGTATGTACAGCTATTATGTATTTCTTTTTTGTCATAAAAAGAGATATTAGTAGGAAGCACTTATTCATGTTTTGAGAGATTTCCTAAAGCAATTGAAAGAAGCCACTGGATGAAGCATATGTGTGGTGTGTACACAGGAAGTGAGTTGTTTTCGAGTATACACTGGTTACACATGGTGATGCTCGGTGTTCACACTCAGGAAAACTGTCACTGTTGCTGGCTGCCCATTCCACAGTCACATGTCAGTAAAACACGGGCATATTTTTCACCACGCATAAAGAACTCACAACACATGCAACGTCATGATCAGAATTTCAACGACTCATCACAGAACCAAAAGAAAAAATACCATTCATGATTTTATTCCAAGTTCTTGTGTGATGCGGAAAAGATGCTCATGATTATCTTAGAGAATGAATGATAGAAGGTTCCAGCATGGGGTGAAACACACAAAAATACTTGACAAATTGGGGGATTCTGTAGGAAATTGTGTCTAAATAAATACAACCTGGACATTTTGGGATCACCAATAGCGACTCATCAGCGTACTTGATCACATTCCTCCCTGCTCCTGGCCCTGGGGCCCTTGGGGTCACCTCCAAACTGAAGATATGGAGAGCCCAAGACTACGTAAGTCAGGCTGTGCTGCTGTTAGCTCAGTCCCCACAAAGCCTGCACCACGACCATGATCTGCCATCATGTCAGCTAGCCCCTGTGTCTGGCCACGTCTATCAGCCATGCTCTGTGTCTCCCACCAGCAGGACTGACCATTGGTGGCTCCTCATGGCGCTGGGCACACACCGTTCTGCCTCATGTCCGCTCTCCTTTCTGAGACGCTCACTCCTCACCTGCGTCCCTTGTGCTCACAGCTCGCCTTGCAAAGACACTTGCACTCCACCCCTTAAGTCTGTGCCATTAAAGTGCAACCCAGTGGCCTATCTGGAGTTTAAGCATCCCCCGAAAGTCTACATGGCGAAAGGTGCTGGGAGACAGGAGCTTTTAAGAGGAGGAGCCAGTGATGAGGGGTTCTTCAGGGGACTGCAGGACCCCAGCCTCTTTGTTCTTTTTTCACCTCCTGGCCACAAGGTGAGTGGTTTTGCTCTCCTGTGTGCTTCTACCATGATGTGCCATCTTGACACAGTTCTGAAAGCAACAGAGTGGATCAAGCTTCATCCTGAAACTTCCAAGATGCAGAGTCAAAATAACTCCTTTCCCTTGGTCAGTTGATCCGCTCAGGTACTAGCTATGGTGACAAACACGCCAGGCTTCCCCAACAATTTCACACCCATGGACATGTTTTTCTTATCTTGCAGACTGTATGATTTCCTTACTCATTGTGTTTTCTGTCTGTCACCTCTCCCCCTGCATGCCATTTCACAAAGACTGGTGCCCTGGATCTCCAGGTATCCCAGCCACCTAGAAGAGTGCCTAGCTTGGGAAGGTATGGTGGGGTAAACCTCCCCCAGAGGCTTCATCCCAGCTGAGGGAGCTATTAGGAGCTGCTGGGACCTCTTAGTGGGAGGATGTAAGGTAATTAATGGGAGGCATGCTGCCCTTGGAGAGGACATTGGACACAAGCCACTTCTGACTTGGCTTCTCAGATGCCATGAGATTAGCTGCTTTTCCCCGCCAAGCATCCCATCCCGAGGTTCTGTTACACCACACGACCAAAGGCAATGGAGCCAGTTTACCATGGACTGAAGCTTCTCAAACAGTGAGCCAAAATAAACTTTCCTCCATAAGTATTTTGTCACAGTGACAGAAAGCTGACCAAAAAAAAAAAAAGAATGTCCATAAAGGTATACGAAGTATGTTGGTTGAATGAAAGAATGACGAGAGCAGCAAGGATCGTAAAATATGGCCCACTGTAATTACAGGAACGTGACTGGAGGGAGAGAAAGTAGACTGAAGAGTCCCATTGGCCAGGACTGGGATTACATGCAACACGGCAATCTGGAAGAAGAAACTAAATATAAGAGGGAATGATTGATGCATGACAAAAATGTGTGCGAAGTCCCACTGAGATATCATAATCCCCCCTTGTGTTTGGGAAACGCTCGGAGACCGGCATCCAGTGCAGGCTGAAACAGGCGGAGAGCAGTGAGTCCTACAGAAGCTGTGATTTCCCTCGGCATCCAGGTCTATGATAACGTTTAATTTAGGGATTAGGCACAGTAAGTGTTTAGTAGTAGTAGTACTAAAGTAGAAGGATTATTACACTATACTATGTGCACGTGGTCTGTCTCAACACAGCTCATGGCGCTAGACTCCCCTTTCTTGTCCACAGAGGATAACTGAAACCGTGGACCCTGGACATTGCTTCCATTCAGTGATGGACTTGATGTTGGCAAAACTCCCAAGCACCCCTCATAGCTCCCGGTCCTCACTGCACAGCCCCCTGGGGGACACCAGCGGTGTCTCCTCATCGCCTACCTGGAGCGCCATCTCTCAGTGGGATGTACCCCAACCCAGGGATGTCACAGGACTTAGCTCCCAGGACAGGAGACAATGTGCCAGGGTCCAAGCAGGCTCCGCCTTGCTTCATGTGCACAGACAATGGAAATGACCAGGGCAGTGGAAAATGTCAGGCCATCTGAAGCAGAAGTGATGACAGTTCTCATATCAATTGTTGCCATGGAGATATCTATAGAGATCTAGCGATGATCAGGCAGTGAATACTTGTGAGAGAGGCCAGCGGAAGAAAAGAAGTCACAATTCACTCTCCCTCTTCGCAGATCACTCGTGTCCCACTCTCTCCCTTGAAGTGGCTCACTTCTTTTGATTGCCCTTGGCTGCCCAGGAGAGATGAATTTTAGATGCTCTCATTCCCTGCTCCAAGCCTGTGCCGTGTTTCCTGCGGTCGGCATCAAGTTTTTATTCGTTGATTCCATGTTCTTTGAGACGTCACCAGCCCATTGCTTCACCTGTCTCTGGATCCCCAGCTTCTCCTCCACTGGGGACCCCAGCTTCTAGGGCCTCCCATGCCCCTGCCTGGCTCTGGGGTTGCAGGTCATCTGTGCACAGTGACCATGCCTGCTTTTTCAACCACTGTGCCTCAAACGCCAGGAGAATGTGGGTCGGGACACCAACATCCTAACCCTCACCTGCGCTAGATCCCAAGTCTGGGAGGACAGTGGCCGTCACTGATGTTTCTATTCTGCAGCACGAATCGCACAGCACATCGACCTTAAAAGAAACTAGTCAAAGTCCCAGCGCAAGGTGCTGGAGAGCTTAGCCAATAACCCAGCAGTCCCCAGTCACACCCATGGGAAGCCAGGTGTCCTCATATGCCTTCCTCTCCCTCGATGCTCCAGCACACCTGCCACCAAGTCCCCTTTGTGTGTCACCTTGTGGAGCTGCCTGGCTCTGTCCAACGCCCTGAGACACACAGGTGAGGCCCCCCCTCCCCAATGGTCATGGGAGACTCTCAAGGGTTGGGAGCCCCCTTTGGCCAGCAGCCACCTCTCCATCCACCTTCTCCATTGCGGATGACGTCACACATCCCCATGAAGGGAGCCGCTACCTCCAGTCCCCCTGCTTCTCCGGGGCCCCCACTGTACCTGAGCATTTGTGACTGCCTGAGGTACCACAGTCCCCTCGCTAACAGCATGTCCCCACTGGGAACCTGGCCACTTCCATCCACTGCTGTGTCCTCAGCCAGGCAGGAGGGGGATGCTCAGTGACCATCTGGGATAAGCAAACGCTGCTGGGAGCTGCTACTGGGGACCGTACGGTTGACAGTGGTCAGGCTCAGGCCATGCTGTGTGGAGTGAGGGGACCCCAACTTATGCTGAATACATGAGGAAAAAGCAAGGAAACAAACACAAAACTTCTCCAGTGCTTTTCAGATCTTGGGCACTCACATGAGGCTCATGTGGGGCATCAGATTCCCAGCTACTTATGCAAATAACTTGCAAAGGTAGACTGAGCCCCTCCATGAGGAGGGGACAAGCCAGAACTGCTGAGGGCACGATAATGTCGATAATGTCGCAGGAAGCCAAACCTCACACCCTCTCTAGTGACACAGCGGGAGCAGGACCTTCGGGTTGACATGCAGCCCTTAGAGAGGGACGGGGCTCAGATCCTCTGCAGATGAGAGGCCAGTCGCTGAACTCGGGGCCTGAGTCCTGCTTCCTTCCTGGATACTCTCGATTAATCCCGACAGGAGAGTCAGAGGGACCTGTCTATGGCGTGCTGAGATGGGCAGGGGGACCCCAGCACAGCCACGGAGGTTCCCCATCCAGGAGACTGGGTGGGTGCTGGCCTGACCTCCCTGCTCCTCGGCTAGCTCATCTCCTGTTCTCTCTCTCCCCCCACAGGGAGCGACTAACGCCCCTGAGAACCATCCAGAGGATTCAGTGACAATGACTCACAGAAAAGCACTAAGCATGCTCTCCCCGCCAAACAATGGTGCATCGCGGCATTGTCACACAGGGACTGAGAGTCACCGTCATTCCTCCTGGCCGGTCCCAGGACTGCCAGTCCCAGCAGCCAAGGGCCCCCAAGGATTCCTCTCCCACCTCATCTTTGGGGACACAGAGGTTCAGGTGCTGAGCTGGACCCCAGAGGCCCAGCCATCTGCCATAGCCGGGGAGGGGAGGGAGGCCCTTGGCTGGCTGGAGGGCTACCGAACTCAGAGTCCATTCCTAGGCCGCTGGGCAGACCCAGGCGGAGCCCTGCTGAGTGCGGGTGATGACGGGGGTGCCTTACCCACAGGCAGGGAGTGACTCTGGGTGCCAGGCTTCATGTGCTGACCCTTAGCACAGACTCCGCCAGTATTTCCCACTGCCTGAAGAAGTACTGTCAGAGCACTTGCTGGGGAAATTCAGAAGCACAGGCCTCATAATGTAGAATCACTTCCAAAACTGCAAATAACCACTACAGAAGATGGATTTTTTTTTCAGGAGCCAAAATGACGCAGTGCCAGGATATAATGAATCAGGGGATTAAGTGAGGTCAAAGCCATTTGGCGTCAAAGAAAACCAAGAACAGGAAAAAGAAGAAGAGAAGGGGTTGGAGAAGAAAAAGGAGAAGGAGTAGAAGGAAAAGGTGAAAAGCCCTGAGTTTTAACTAGTAACGAGGAAAAGAAAAAACCTAAATGCTCAGAATAGGTTAGTGTGCTAGTCTGAGCCCCTAAAGTAACTCCAAAAAAAGTTTAAGCAACAGAACCTTCTCTATGCCTGTCAACAGCTATTATTTCTTGAGCACTTACTATGTGCTAGGCACGCCACAAGCATGGCACATACTTTCTATCATGTACAAGCCAGAAATACCCAGCCCTGTCATACCCATCTTCCGCTGGATCACAACCAGGTAAATGGTCGATCTGTAATCACCTGCATTGATGTATTTAAAGCTTGACTACCCCATCTGTGGGGTTTGCACACCCAGCTTCAATCAATTAAAAACAGAAAATGTTAGGAAAAATACTGTGCCCGGACTGAACACGGACAGACCCTTTCCTTGGCTTCAGGCCCTGAACAGTAGCATGTAACAGCCATCTATGTAGCACTAACACTGCATTAGACGTCATGAGTAACCCGGAGGTGATCTGGAGTCTGCAGGACGCTGTGTGCAGGTCATGTGCAAATCCCGTGCCATTTCCTGGAAGCCACTTAAGCCCCTTGGCTTTGGGATCTGCCAAGGGACCCAAACTGATGCCCTATGGGTACTGAAGGACAGCTGTGCATCTGTATCACCTTTCTCTCTGAGGACACCGCTTGCAATAGAGACACTCTGAGATTCTCATCACAATACATCATTTAATGGTTAATCTTCATTTAATCAATGCAAAAATAGAAGGCGGCCACAGATAGGCGGACAGATTGGGCCCAGACCAAATCGCTAAGAACAGCGCACTGCTAATGTACAGAAATTCCCAATGCCTGCAGCGGCACAAGGAGAAGACCCTTCCAAATGGGAAACAGAAATGAATCCAGTGAACGCCTGGAAAAAGAGGCGGGCAGGGACCTCACTATGCCACTTCATGGAAAGGACCTCACACTTTGGTGGAGACCTTCAGCCTGCAGTACGTGCAATGACTGGGTGCATACGTGATTAACTGTGCAGCAGCTGCAGAGTCTGGGTGTTGAAAGTACACTGAGCGCTGGGTTAAACCCGGAAGTCGCTGGCTGCAACCTTCAACACTGGTCTGACATAACAAGGTCTAACATAACCTTCAAGGCTTCAGTGTTTTCATTGTGAAATGCGGGCAATCACAGCGTTCCCTTCCTGGGGTGACTGAGAACCGGACAATGACAAGACTCCAGTTGTGCGTGACACGCGGCACGCAGTGTATGCTGGCTGATATTATTAACATTTATATAAAATGCATGACTTTAATTTTCCCTAAGAATTACTATCGGGAAGAGGTCATAATGGAACAGTGTTCATATTCTACAAATGAAGCTGGTCTCTGTCGGTGAGGCTGTAATTCAATTAGACTACATCGGGCAGGAGTTTTTGAACATTAGGAGTATTTTCCTTGCCAATATGACACAGTGTCTGAAATTAATTAAATGATAGTTGCTAAAGTGAAAAGTTTTCAGAACTGTTCCTATACAAGCCCTGAATAATGAATAATTTGGCACATGTTCCTTACAAAGATGACTCAACCTTTTTTCCCCCATAGAGGACTTTGTGGTCTTCAGAATACTTGGCCACAGTTTTCCTTTTATAATGCTGAAGCAGTCATAGGGATTCCACAATTACAGGCCAAGAAAACAGATGTACAGTTTTCCACAATGCAATACTCCCAAATCATGATATCTGGTCTTATTTACAAGTGAATGGAGAGGAAATTTTCTTTGGTTTCTTAATTTAGGCCACTTAGTTTATGCAGAGAGAAAAAGAAGGTAAATGAGAGAAAAGGGGAGAGAGGGAAGAAGGGAGGAAGGGAAGGAGGAAGAGAGAGGGAAAAGCAGAGATTAGTGACCCCCCTTAACCACAGAAACTCTTGTGTCTTCTCTATCCTTAACAAGAGGAAAAAACTTGTGCTATGAACATCCAGTTATCCCAGCAGCCGCCAGATAAGATTCTGAACACAAAGCTTCACAGCTGCTGTGCGAAACAAAACAAAAGAAAACAAAAGGGCAGCTTAGTGTAACTGAAATCCCACAGTTTCTCTCTAATTCATGTCCCATAACTTGAACAGGCTTCTGTCCAACGGCCTGGGGTACCAACCTCTAAAACAGTCCTTCTAAGGGGAGCATCTTCTCAGTTCCAGACAATTGATCTACAGATGAACTTCTGGACATAACTATATAAATTCATGAACATTTGGTGTAATTTGAAGACTTCTTGCAGTTCATAGCAATCACACATTTACGTAGTTTCCCCCCCAGGAAAAAATTACAAAGGCGAAACAAAATCACTGAAGACTTAATCACCATCTCAGATTCTACACACAGGATCCAAATAAAATACCATCACCTACTATCACATACTGACAATTTTTCTAGTAATACTGGAGAAAAGTTGTTATACAGGGCGCTTATACTATGGCCTTCTTCCATTTAACATTTGGGCTAAATGTACTCTGCTGCAAGAACATAGCAGCTAGCTCACCTTTAAGTGACTTTTCTTTTTGTCTTTGGCTCAAACACTGTGACACCATTCAGACAAAACAATGTCCCTCCATCAACCTGGCCCAATACAACCTCTCCCCACAGAATTTCCCCTGAATTCTGCTAGAATTCGTTTGCTAGATTAGGCTTTCCTGTAAGCCTGACTTAGAAAAGTGTTGAGAATAATTTAAGGTGTTTGTATAAAAGGATGATATAAAAATGGAAATAGCACAAGAGCTGATTACAGCCACTTCTAAAATTAGATGGCTTCCCTTGATGAGTGGCATAGCAACCAGCAGATGAGTGACGGATGGCGAAAGGCGAGGTGGAGGCTGATGCAGATTCCCAGCTTTGAGAGGGAGGAATTCTCATCCTCACCTCAAAGTTAAACTTTAAGGGCAGAATCTCCCCGGGAGGCCCATAAAGATGACTTAACCACAGTGGCTACGCCATCAACTTGATAAGAGCAACTTTTGTAATTTTAGTTCTTTGGAACTTAATTCACTTGCGGGAAAAGCCAACTGGTGACTGTGCTTTGTGAAAGCCCCAGGTGAGATCCACGTTCATCTGATGCGGGAATTAAGCTGGTAGGTGCTAGCAAACTCAGCAGGACGCCCCTGCAGCCCGGGCACTGCGCATTCAGAATGCCTGTGTGTTCAGCTACG
>PVJX010014238.1:0-45427 GCA_004027295.1 Dolichotis patagonum
GTTGCCCAACATCATTATTTCACCATTTATTTTCTTGAAGGTTTAATTTCCCCTTAGTGAGGTGGACAGAGAAGCATAAACTCACCAGTCAGTACCAAACCCAAAGGTGTAAATCACGTTGTTGAGTTTCAGTCTTTCCTAAAGAATATTTCCTGGCCACAACATAGATTTAAACAGAGGGAGGAACGCGGAGACTGAATGATCTGCAGAAATGCGAACCTCAACCAGTGAAATGGCTCAGCGTGTTGGAAATGTTATGTTTGTTTGCTTTCTAGAAATAATATATGACTCCCCCTCCCCCCATCCGAGGGATTGGACACGGGACCTTCACACTGACAAACATCAACAGCATTTTATTTCATTTACTTATTTTTTTAAATTTTGAGACAGGATCTAGTTAAATTGCCAAGTTGCCCAGTGTGGGTTTGAATTTGCAGTCATCCTGCATCAGCCTCCCTTAGTTTTGGGAGTCTGGGAATGCACTACGGGGCTCAACTAACACACACTTCTAGCGCATAGGCTAGTTCAAGGATTAGCGTGAAATAGCCATGGGAAAAAAACCTTGCACTTTTAATCGAGTTAATTTTGGTATTCATTATCTGACATTACAGCAACAAAAGCCCGTTCAGTGACTACTGCAATATGACCCGCCGTGTCTTAGTACATTTAGCAGATAGATATTGGTAACTCCAGTTGAGGAATCTAAGAGCAGATTAATTTGCTGAAAGTTATGCATCTGTTAAATGGAACATTCTCATATTCAAATCTTTCTGGTCTGACTCTATATTCTGATTTTGAACCATTCTTTTTCTGAATTCGGGTTTGATTTCTCTATACAGGTTTCTCATCTTCAGTAAAATAGGCAACAATTTATCCTGTTGCGTACTTTTTATGATCCCATGTGTTTTAACTGACTTCTTTGGTAAGCAAAGGCACGTTTTCCTATTTAACATGTGGGAACACTGTGTAATTTAAAAAAAACCACTGTGTAAATCTTTGAAGGGACATAAGCATTCATGGAAGAGATAGGTAATCTTTATGTATTTTTTAAATCCATTTTTTGCCAATGATGTGAGAGTCTTTAGGAATTGGAGAACTTGTTATCTTATAGGCTTGCTGTGGCAAAGTAAAAATCTTTTGGGGGAGCTTTCTTTTTGGGGGCTCTGTAAACTTATAGCAACTAAAGTCTTCTCATCACTTACATCCTATACCTGTGACAATTCTGAAACCTTCCTTAAAGGAATGGACATTTGAGGCCTAGTTTTCTAGTCCATTGCAGCCACGAACTTGTTTCTCCAGACTTTTGACACCCCCGGATATGACATGTGCACTCAGCGTTCTCAGCCCTCACCACTCACCAGCTTTTATGCCCTGTGAGGCTTAAGCTTCACCTGCTCCAGAGTCTCCCTCAGTGACTTTGCTGTAGGCTGGGGTAGTAATTTGGGGTTGAGAACTATTGCTGTCAGTTGACACAGTCAAGAACTTCATTCTTCCTTTGGTTTCCTTTTCTGTCAATCACTGTGACCTCGAGACTGTGTTTGCTTTTACAAGTTTTGTGAGGTAGCGTGAATAAAGATATCGGCTCACCAAGGAAGATAGGCATGGGGCTTTAACCGCTTCTGACTTCAGATTTATGAGAAAGTTGTGAGTGGGGATACGCCTTGCAGGATAGTATGCAGTAATGAATTGGGCTTTGAAAGGAGAGGTACACATGGTCTGTGGTGTTCGGGTGCATCTACCCACCCCACTGCTGTTGGCTGGGTGGCACCTGCAACTTACTGCCTAAGATACAGGGGACCCAGAGCATTATATCTTCTAAAATCAGCTAATTTGCATCTAGACTTCCTGTTTCACTGTTTCAAGCTGTCAACCTGCAGGACAATACCTGGTAGAACCTTTTTTTTTTATCACAAGGTGATCTATGGGCCACTAAGTAACCCCACTACTTCAGAACCCCCCCCCCACTTTTGTTACAAATGAAAGCCAAGAAAAGAGAGTCTACAAAGGACAGCGAAGTTTCAGCTGGTTGAATTCTGCTTAGACACTGGCCTTGTATTTTATTCGATAGATAAAAGACAGATAAAAGATAACAGAAACCACCGCCACAAACATCCCATTAGTGAGTACAGTTAGAAGGTTTAAGGAGAATGAAAAATCGCTTTTTCAAAGTACTGTGCTGTGAGGTGCCAGGATAATGTCAAGCTCATTTGTTTAATGTATACTAAATACAGGCACCATTTAGATATTGGCAGGTCAACACGGCACGTGGCCCGGTGCCTCAGGGAATTCATTACTTAGAGGAGAAGCAACTGTGACAGCATAGGACAGTGTTAGGTGCATGGGCACACGGGGACCCTTTACCCTCCTGTGTGAATTAAATGTGTTGAGATTATTAAACCACTTAAAAACGAACAGGCACGTGACAAATAATAGCAGCACTTACACTCTCAGCAGGTTAAGCACTGACGCATTTTACACCACTGATATCTTTGTATAAGGAATATGCAAGTATGCAAACAACAGCGACAAGGATCTCATAGCCTGAAGTGGCGAAGCCAGTATCTGTGTCCACGCTTGTGTTTGTTTTGGTCTGTGTAACGTCTCCGTATTCTTCCCTTTCCTTCTCTTTCAGTTTTTCTAATGAGTGGTGTACGTGTGTGTGATATGATTGTGTGTGTGATGTGATTGTGTGATTGTGTGTGCAATAATTGAAGGCTTTTTATTTTTTTTTTTGAGATATATCCAAGTGGAAGCCATGTGAAATTCCAGTGCCGAGGCTGGGAGAATATTGCTAGCTGAGGGACAGAAGTGGAAAGGGCAGAGTTGTCAGGAAGCTTAATCACTTGCCAGTATCTAACTTGCCAATATTGACCTGCCAATATCTAAATGGTGCCTGTATTTAGTATGCATTAAACAAATGAGTCTGGCAAGGTGCCTGAGGAGATGCACGGGGTAATGAACTGAACAGACTCAGGTTCCAAAGATCCTCAGACTCCTGGGAAACAACTCAGACTGCCTCCTGGAGGGAGTGGGAAGCGTGGCAATGACTTTCGGTTCTAAAAGGAGAAAAATCCCTTCAGAGAGTAGGAGCTCTGACTCCCTGCAGCTGCCCTGAAGTTGGGTGGCTGGAGAGAGAGGAAGGTTTTTCAGAAAAGTGTGGCGAGAACCAAAGTGGAAATGTTGAAAGCAGAGCAAGCAGAGACACTATGGAATTAGGGAGGACTTGATAAGAGAATTGTGGCAAGACATTAATCTTTCCTTTTTCTTTTCTAGGATGATAAACACCCAAGATGTGAGTAAACCTCTTGTGGAAATGCTAAAAATAGTTTGGAGTTAAACAGCTAAAAGTGCACCTGCCTGGAAAGTGTGAGGTCAGGAGTTTGATCCGCTGTGCCAAAACAAAACAAAACAAAACAACACAACAGTCTTTAGTACCTTCACGAAACCAAAAATTCAAGGAAGAAAAGAAGGTCTCAGACTGAAAACTCTGGAAAATCATTTTTTAAGCTCATATTTTAAAAAAATTTGGAGGGCATATTTGTGTGGAGGGTATATGTAAACCCTAAAAAGAAAAAGGAAAGAAAGATATAGAGACCCCTTCTTATTTGGTATCATTTCTTACGCATCTGCTGTTTCCTTTCTTTGCCAGTAACCAACCCAAATTGTCCTGTGGCTGGTAGGTTCCTTGGAGGTGACACAGACAAATATGTTGAAAGTTTAATTTTCTAAAAAATTGCAGTAAAGACATACTTTCATTAATCTTCCTGAGGCTTTGTAATCTTCCTAAAACTCCCTTGTCCTTTGAACACACGTATCTCATCTTTCTTGCCACGTTTATGGAAGTTCTCTTTCTTGAGTGCCAGGATCCTTAATTCAGTGTCCAGAATCTTGTAAAAGTGATTTAGAATTTAGTATTGCTTTATCTATAATGCTGAATTTTAAGTGGTTAATAAAGTATAGCACTAATATATGGAAAAGTAGCGAATAAAGAATCTGGAAATTCAGTTCACTGTCAAAAGGAATGAGTTTGTGAGCCCTTTGAAGATGGATTGTTTTTATGCAGAAAAAATCAGGTATGGAAGGACACAGAACATAAAGGCAACCCTTTTACAGGGTCAGTAGCACTGTACAAGTAATTGAGGTAAAATGTTAGTACTGCACTTGAACTTAGTAGTAGCTATAGAAATAGATAACAAGGTAGAATTTTAATATGCAAAATATCTAAGTTACAGATCTGGTGTGATGGATTACTGAAAACAAATAGCAGGCAACCAAAATGTTTGTCGGAGGATTAAATGTCAAATACTGCCTCATGTGTTGGCAGAGCTTCTTGCTTCACTGTGGCCATTGCTAAGATGTTGCTGTGTCACAGAAGATTCCCTGAACATCAGTGACAGAGTCCTTGATTCCTAACCAGACACCCACAAGCCACCCCATGTCTCAGTCCCCTGGCGGTTGGTGTGGTTGGACGTGGGCTCGGTGACTGGCTGTTGGTTCTGAGCACCTGCAGGCTGAGTGTCACCCTCCAGCGTCTGCTCTGCAGCAGCTGCTGAGCGGGGACTGAGGAGCTCTTGTGGATGGAGCTGTGTCCGAGAATGAGGCGCACAGCTGCTGCTGAGTTGGGGTGGCTGGGGAGGGAGTAGATGTACGCTCAGCAGCTGCGGTGGATTGACAACTGGTGGGCCACTTGTGGTGCCCAGCTGGACTGGATCAGTGTGGTGCTGAGTTTGGGGGGCCACCTGAGGCTTGTTGCCAACATTAAAAAAAGAGAGACTCAGAGAGGAAGAGGTGGTGGTATTGGTTCTCCTGTTGTCGTGGGGACTCCTGTTTCTTTCCTGATATGAACTCAGTTGTTCTCATCTTCAGAGGAGCTTGGAACCTTGATGCTGCTGAGAATGGCTGCGGTTCACTTTGGGGGAGCTCTGGTCCTTGCTTTACTTACCGCTTGCTGGCTCCAGAGGGGAAGATGTGTGTTCGGTCTCTTGGAGAAGCTTGTCCCACTGGCTTCCTCATTTGAACTAGGCTGTTCCTATCGTTGGAGGAGCTTGGGACCTGTTGTCACTGAGGATGGCTGTGGTACTTTTGGGGGGCACACTGGTTCTTATTTTAGGCATCACTTCCTGGCTCCAGTACAGAACCCTCAACCTACTGGCAGAGATCCTTCATAGGCTGGCATATTTCTGGCTTCTACCTCTGACCTTTGGCCTTCCCAGCACAGATTTGTGAAACAGACTTGCGTGAGACATTGTCATGGTCTCTAGCTCTTCAGCTGGACTCATGCACGACATTGCTGTGGGATCTGGACCCTCAACTGGATTTTTTGGGATCTTTAGTGTGTGGACAGATTTCCTGAACTATTTGTGTTTGACTCTTTGGTTGACTATTATAAAATAATACCATAAATTATGTGTCTTGTATGTAATTGTTTGCCTTGCAAACCCTGACAACAACAGCTGCTGAGCATCAGGGGCTGATTAGTTAGCAGAACACATTCAGCCTAACCCCGTGCCAATGTCTAAGTGAGCAACCCTAGCTCACAGCAGCTGGGCTCTGTCTCTCTGCCCTGCAGTACTTGGCCTTGTAGCTCCTGTGTCTGTTCCACTTTCTCCGGGGTCACCTCGTCCTACTCCCATTGACATGCTAAAAGGTAAGCACTGTGCCCAGCCAAAATAAATACAGTCCTCCACTTCTATCTGCAATTTATCAGAAACACAGAAATACTGTATTGCATTTATCTGTGTTTTGGCAATTCTCGTTTGGGGTGATTTGGTAACTTATTAAAAATGGCTTTGCATTTTCTAAGCACTAAAGTACTAAGCAGAAGTGTTTTATTGAAATCATTCAGTATGTGGGATGCATCTAGCATTTTGCATGAAACACTGTCCTGGAAAGTCATTGTCTGACCAGACATAATCTGCTTTATACTGAACTTGTAGGATTCTGTTGGAAATCCATGCAGGAATTTGCAAAGTGGGGCACCCTCTGTCTTTCTGTTTTAGACTACGCTGTTTCCTGTCTGAGGCCTTAGGCCTAAGAGTTAAATTCTGTTCTTGTCCACATGGACAGATGAATACCTGGGTCCCAGGACGCGTGGAAGATGTGGTCACTTTGTGTTGAAAATGTTCAAGTAAACAGGAATTCAGCCAGAAGCATGGACCTGTGGCATCCCAGCAATGTCATACTCAAAGAAGGCGGGACAGCTGGGTTGCCTCACTGCTGTGGAGATGGGTGTGTGACAGCAGAGTTCTGGGGATGGAAACCAGCTATGAGCTACACTGATGGTCTTTATAGGTGACAGATGAAAATTCGTATTTGTTCTTAAATTTTCGAACAACACAAAACGATAAACTGTGATAATTTTTTGCTTGGAAAGTACAATTTAGTTCATATGTGAATGCTCTGATTAAAATTTTAAATGGGAACTTACTCTTTAGTGAGCTGTTTAAATCAGTAACAAGCTACCCATGGTGGCGCACTCCTGTAATCCCAGGACTTGGGAAACTGAGGCAGGAGGATCATTGCAAATTCGAGACCAGCCTGGGCTACAAAGTGAGCCCAAGGCCAAGCCTGAATTTCATAGTGACCCTCCATCCCAAAAAGACAAAAATAAATAAATAAATAAATAAGTAAGTGTGAAAAATAAAAGAGTAATAAGTCAATCAGGAAAATCATGATTATCGACTACACGGTGACTGTCAATTATTACATGGCTATATTTTTGCCATGTGCTTCAGGGATGCTAAAGTGAATGTTGCTGTGGGACATTTTCTGTTGGGCGGTGAGAGGCTAGAAAACTTAGCAAATGAGGCTGAGATGCATAGCTAGTTGGGAAACTCAAGTAGCCAGAGCAACATAATATTTCAAGGAAAATGCAGGTGCCAACTTGATAAACTAAGATTGAAAAAGTCCCAGGTTGTTTCACCTGGTGACTGATGAGTGCAGTTTTGGTGGAGCAGTTGTGAAACAAAGGATGTGAGGTAGAGACGGCACATCCACAATTACTAAAGTGCAACAGACTCACATGCATGAATTGGAGCTTAGGATACATCAAAAGTGAGTTATGTAAAGCAGTTTCCTTAAATTGAGAGAAGTAGAAAAAAGAGCAATGAAATAAGTAAAAGGAAGAATGAGGAAAGAAATCCTCTGTAGTTAAAAGCAGAAAATGTTTTTAAAAGTAGAATAAGCTGAACTGTGTATTCTTTGAGATGGCTAAAGAAAACAAAGAAGAAAGAGTACACGTAAGCATCATCATCAGAAAACGGACATAATTCTAGATACAGGGGTTTATTTTAAACCTAAAAGAATATGCTAGCTATGATGCAGTGTTGGTTCTTGTCTCCATTTCTTCTTCTCCCCTGACATAGCGGGAAGGATAGGGTCTGGAGTCTGCTACAGGACCTGCAGCTCCACAGATTGGTACTGGAACTCAGTGGTGGAAAGCATAGCCTAGAGCCAGATGAAATGGGATCAATCACGTAGCCAGTTTAAAAACAGGACCTGACACTCAGTAGCTGTGAGATGGCGAGTGCCCCAGTTCCCCACCTTTAAACGAGGATATTGGAGGTCCTTACTGCATAGACGGTCATGTGAATAAATGAGTTCATGAAGGAGCATAGTAGCTCCTGGCACACAGCGAGCACTGTCTTGCATGGGCATTCTTTGGCAATAACATCTCACAGAACACTTAAGTCTACTGGGCATACATTTCTACTTTCCCTCTTTAAAATCCAACACAGATGAAATTGATATAATTTGTCACACCATAATCTGATTGTGATGCTGACAATATTAGCAGATCCTTTATTTTGTAACTTTAAGCACTAAATTGAGTGTCAATAAACATACATGTTTTTCAGCTACATCTGCTGTCCTGAAGAGATAAAAAAGGTCAACACCCCCAGCTGCCTGCTGACAGCCCTGTCAATCTACAGCTCAGACCAGGCAACCCAAGGTCCCATTTGCTTATAAGTCCTTCAGATGGTATATTTTTGCAAAACATAATATAATATAAATACATATATCAAGTTGTCTAATGACTTAAAAACCATAAATACATAATCTGTGTATGTTGAAAATACTTTTGGACTAGATTTGGGACTGGAAACCTCGCAGGACCGGCAGCTGAGAGCAGGGCCTGTTCCAGACTCGGAACATCGCAGGACTGGCAGCTGAGAGCCGGGGCTGCTCAGGATACCTAGGCCCACCCTTTGCCCACAGGGAACATTGAGGGGATCAGTGCCGGAAGGCCTGAGGTGCCTGGGACTGCCACTGCTGGGCCCCTCCCACCTCCAGGAACATCTAGGAAGTCTGCCACAGGCCTGAGCTGACCACATCTGTTGCAGACTCACCCTTCCACCTCCAGGAACATCCAGGAAGTCTGCCACAGGCCTGAGCTGACCACATCTGTTGCAGACTCACCCTTCCACCAGGAACATTGGACTGCAGTGGACTACTATGCTGGCTCAATGAGAGGCTCAGGAACCCCTCACCCAAACAGAAGACTTCATCAGGCTTCAGCCACTGTGGTGAGTTTGCCCCAAAAAATAGAGGTCTGCAGTGGGCAAATAGGGGCAGAAGTGAAACTCCATCCAAGTGTAAGACCTTGGCTAACCTGGCAGAGAGTAGGTAACCCACTCCCCTCCACACAGAGAACATCAGACAGGTTGAGGAGTGCGCCAATATTGCCCTGCCCAAATTTAGAGGAAATTAAAAGAACTTATGAGACCCCCAGTGACACAATAGGGCCTCAGCTGACAAAAACACTATAGCCAGGGAGACCTGGTGACCTGCCACAACCTGAAGATATAACAACAGCAGAAACTAAGAGCTGCCCTACATCAATACTTTTGGGCTAGTTATCCCACAAACAATATAGGACTCACCCAACAGGTACAGTAGAAGGAATTTAGGAGACTAGATCTCCTCTTCATGGTGGGACCCAGCAATTTGAGAAACATCAACCACACAGTAGAACCCTGAAACATACACTACAGAAAATTGTGACTGTTGGAATAGAAAGACCAGAAATTTACCCAAAAGGTGAAAATGACTAAACAAAAAGGCAAAATGCAATCCTGAACATCTAGTCCATCTGGGGCAAGTGTAGGTTATAATGATATAGAGGACCCTAAAAGTCATGCACCAGAAATCTCTGAAAAGATAGCAAATGAAGTAAAGAAACAAATCCATGAGGCTATAGAGGAACTCAAATTAGAAATAATGTCTTATGTAAAGACAAAAGTAACGACCTTAGTAAATGAACTGCTCAACATAGCTAGAGAAGAAATAGATAAGAAACTACAGGAGCATGGGAAATTGATTGAAACTTTGAATAAACAATGCAGAAAACAAGCAGAATCTATGAAACAAATTGAAAGAGATATGCAAGTAGCAAAAAATTTATTTAAAGCCTGCAAAGCCGCTTAAAGGAAGCTGAGGATAGAATCAAGGACCTTGAGGACAGGATCACAGATAGTGATCTTGAAAGGGTAGAACTTATAAAAACAACAAAGCAGCATGAAATGACAATCCAACAGCTACAAGATGATGCCAGGAGGAGCAATGTTAGAGGAATAGGCATTAGTGAGGAGGCAGGAGACAATGCAAAGGATATAGCTAAGCTGTTCATAGAAATAATGGCAGAAAATTTCCCAAACATGGGGGGAAAATGAGATGTACAAATAAGTGAGGCATATAGAATGCCACACACTCATAACCAACATAAACTTACACCCAGACATATAATAATTAAGATTGCAGACATACAGCATAAAAACAGAATACTAAAAACTGTTAGAGAAAAGACACAACTCACCTATCAAGGAAAGCCTATTAGAATCACAGCAGACTTCTCAGCACAAACCTTCAGGTTAAGACAAGCTTGGAGTGAAGTATTTCAAGCCCTAAAAATAAAATAACTTTTAACCCAGACTGATGTAGCCAGCAAAACTGGGTACATCAAAATTAATGGAGAAACAAGATATTTCCATGACAAAGAACCACTAAAGAAATTCATATCCACCAAACCAACCTTAGAAGGAGTGCTGAAGGACATTCTAGGTAGAGATAAAAATGACCACGATCTCCAGAACAACAACAGAAAGAAATCACCAGGCTGGACAAGAAAATAAACAAGAGAGAAAAGCAGGAAACTAACAATAGTAACACAACATGGCAAAGTCAAGCCAGTACATATCAATGATATCCATAAATGTAAATGGGCTCAATTCACATATCAAAAGAAACAAGTTGATGGAATGGATCAAGAAACAGGAACCCACAATATGCTGTATACAAGAAACACATCTGACTCAAAAAGAAACTCATACATTAAAAGTCAAAGGATGGAAAACAGTATTCCATGCAGCAGGAACTCAGAAAAAAGCAGGGGTAACTATTCTATTTGTAGACAATATGAACTTCAAACCTAAAATGATTAAAAGAGACAAAGAAGGTCACTACATACTTGTAAGTCGAAAAATTCAAGAGGAAGTACTGACAATTATAAATATATATGCATCAAACACAGGAGCACCCAACTATATAAGACAGATACAAAGGACATGAAAAACCAAATACACAAGAACAAAATTATTACAGGGGACCTTAACAGCCCACTGTCACAAAAAGATAGATCAACTAGACAAAAAAATCAGCAAAGAAGTAATAGAACTGAATCATACCTGTGAGCAATTGGACTTAATAGATGTTTACAGAGTGTTCCACCCAACCACATCAGAATACACATTCTTCTCAGCTGTGCATGGGACATTCTCCAAAATAGACCATGTATTATCCCATAAAACATTCTTAAGTAAACATTCTTAAGTAAATGCAAGGTATTGAAATTATCCCATGCATAATATCTGACCATAGCACAATGAAACTGGAAATTAATGGCAAAAGATATTGCAAAACCTGCATAAATACATGGAAATTAAATAACAACCTTTTGAACAACCAGTGGGCTACAGAGGAAATTAAAGAAGAAATAAATCAATAACTACAATTCAGTGAAAATGCAGACACAACATACTGTAATCTGTGGGATGCAATGAAAGCGGTCTTAAGAGGGAAATATATAGCAATAAATTGTCATATCAAGAAAACAGAACAAGCACAAATAAACAATTTAATGCTTCATCTTAAGTTTCTAGAAAAAGAAGAGCAAGTTAAATCTAAAGTTCATAGAAGAGAGGAAATTATAAAGATTAGAGCAGAAATCAATGCAATTGAAACTAAAAAAAAGTACAAAGAATTAATCAAAAAGCTGGTTTTTTGAGAGAATAAATGAAATTGACAAACCTCTAGCTAACCTTATAAAGAAAAAGAAAGAAAAAACCCAAATTCATGCAATAAGGACCAAAAAAGGGGAAATTACTACAAATCCCACGGAAATTCGAAGATCATGAAAACCTACTTTGAAAATCTCTACTCACATAGAGAGGAAAACAGAGAGGAAATGGACAGATTTCTAGAAACATATGAACTACCAAAGCTCAACCAAGAAGATATAGCAATTTTGAATAACCTAATATCAGCTACTGAAATTGAAAATGTAATAAAAAACTTACCACGAAAGAAAAGCCCACCCAGGTCCTGATGGATTCAGAGCTGAATTCTATAAGAAATTTAGAGAAGACTTGATGCCAATACTTCTTAAACTCTTCAATTAAATTGACAAGAAAGCAATCCTCCCTAATTCATTCTTGGAGGCCAGTATTACTCTGATACCAAAACCAGAGAAAGACCCAACCAAAAAGGAGAACTATAGGCCAATCTCACTAATGAACATGGATGCAAAGATTCTCAATAAAATATTGGCAAACAGGATGCAGGAAATCATCAAGAAGATTATACATCATGACAAAGTGGGGTTCATTCCAGGAATGCAGGGATGGTTTAACATATGCAAATCAATAAATGCAATACACCACATCAACAGAACCAAAAACAAAAACCACACGGTCATCTCAATAGATGCAGAAAAAGGTTTCTATAAGGTCCAACAGATGTTCATGATAAAAAACCTTCAGAAACTCGGAATACACGGTGTCCACCTCAACCTTATAAAGGTCATCTATGACAAACCAACAGCCAATATTATACTAAATGGACAAAAACTGAAAGCTTTCACTTTAAAATCAGGAACAAGACAAGGATGTCCACTATCACCACTCCTATTCAATATAGTTCTGGAAACACTAGCCAGGGCAATCAGACAAGAGAAAGAAATAAAACGAATAAAGATAGGAAAGGAAGAAGTTAAATTATCACTATTTGCAGATGACATGATACTCTATATAGAAGACACAAAAAACTCCCATTAAAAGACTACTAGAGGTAATAAACAAATTCAGCAATGTAGCTGGATACAGAGTCAGTGCTCAAAAATCAATAGCATTCCTGTACACAAACAAGAAACTCACTGAAAGTGAAATCATAGAAATATCGCCCTTCACAATAACATCTAAAAAAATGAAATACTTAGGAATCAACCTAACTAAAAATGTAAAAGACCTATATACTGAGAATTATACTATGTTAAAAAAGGAGATTGAAGTAGATATCAGAAAATGGAAAGATGTTCCATGCTCTTGGCTAGTAAAAACCAACATCGTGAAAATGGCCATACTCCCCAAACTGTTATACAGATTTAATGCAATCCCAATAAAAATACCATTGACATACCTCACAGATCTGGAGAAAACACTCCTAAAATTCATTTGCAACCAGAAGAAACCTAGAATAGCAAAGGCAATTCTGGGCAATAAAGGCAAGGCAGGAGGCATCTCAATTCCTGACTTGAAATTGTACTACAAAGCCACAGTGATAAAATCAGCATGTTACTGGTAAAGAAATAGACCTGAGGGTCAATGGAACAGATTAGAAGATGCAAATCTAGGTACAAAGACACTCAGCCAACTGATACTAGACAAAGGGGCTAAACATGTTCACTGGAGGAAGAATAGCCTCTTTAATAAATGGTGTTGGAAAAATTGGCTCTCCACATGTGGAAGACTGAAATTAGATCCATGCCTATCACCATGGACAAAATTAAACTCTAAATGGATCAAAGACCTAAACATTAAAACAGAAACACTAAATCTACTAAAAGATAAGGTAGGTAGAAATCTTGGAGACGTAGGAGTAGGCAGAGATTTCATGAACAAAACGCAAACTGCACGGGAAACACTTCAGAGAATCAACAACTGGGATCTCATATTATTGAAGTTTCTGCACTTCAAAAGAAATCACCATTGGAGTGAAAAGAAAACCCACAGAATGGGAAAGAATTTTAACCAGCAACCCCTCAGACAAAGGACTTATATCAAGAACATGTAAAGAATTGAAAAACATCAACCTCCCCAAATTCAAAGACCCTCTCCAAAAATGGGCAGCTGAGATGAACACACATTTCTCAGATAAAGATATACAAATGGCAATCAAATACATGAAGAAATGTTCAACATCACTGGTCATTCGAGAAATGAAAATTAAAATAACATTGAGATATCATCTCACACCGGAAAGAATAGCTGCCATCAAAAAATCAACAATGGTTGATAACAAATGTTGGCGAGGCTGCGGGGGAAAAAGGAACACTGCTCCACTGTTGGTGGGAGTGCAGACTGGTGCAACCACTATGGAAATCAGTATGGAGAATTCTCAGAAGACTAGGAGTGGAAGCTCCATTCAACCCAGCTATTCCCCTCCTGGGTATTTTCCCAGAAGAACTGAAAAGTTCATATCACAGTGATATATGTACACTTATGTTTATAGCAGCCCAATTTGTAATAGCTAAATCCTGGAACCAACCAAGATGCCCATCAACTGCAGAGTGGATGAAAAAGATGTGGTATTTTCATACAATTGAGTATTACTCAGCTATGAAGAAGGATGATCTTGAGGCCTTCATAGGGAAATGGGGACAACTTGAGACCATCCTCATTAGTGAAATAAATAAGAATCATATTTATAAATATCACATTGTTTCTCTAGTGTAAAAAGTAATAAGAACTGTAGGAGTAATAAAATAAAAAATGTGTAATTGCTACTGTAAAAAATAGAGGAAAAGAAAGTGCTCTAAAGTATATAACTACATGTATGTTTAGGTG
This sequence comes from Dolichotis patagonum, assembly GCA_004027295.1. NCBI lineage: Eukaryota > Metazoa > Chordata > Mammalia > Rodentia > Caviidae > Dolichotis > Dolichotis patagonum. The sequence goes on from PVJX010014238.1 coordinate 14,118, forward strand.
TGTAAGATAGATGACCATACTACTGTTTTTGTTAGATGGTTGAGCAGAGCTGTTAACAGTCTCATTATTTGAATGTCTACTTTGTATGCTTTAATTTTGTAACTTGAACAACTATTTCCAATGATGAGAGTATGTAACATAGCAAGTGGCGATTTCTTAGTGTTTTTGTTGTTGTTTTGTTTTTGTTTTTTGTCTGTTTGTTTGTTTGTTTGTTTGTTTTTGGTTCTGTTATTTTTTTCCCTTTGGAATTCTGTATTGTTGCTACCATTTTTCTGTTTTGTCTGGTTGTTTTTTATTCTCTTTAAATAAAATTTAAAAAAATTTAAACCTTTGTAGGCCATTCAACCAAGATCTCTTGTAATAAGAATAAGAAGGAATAAAACCTTTTACATCTGTGAAAGTGAAGACAGTTTTTAAAACAAGGCCTAGGCTGATGGTTTTTTTGACTGGAATATAAATCTAGATCAGGTTTTTAAACATGGTCCAGAGATACATGAAGACCAGTTTCACTCTGGAAGGGCCTCATAGAGGAGAAACTTACCATTTTGGAGACCTGGTCCTGAAATTCAGCAGTAATATAAAATAGAATTCCTTAAATGAAAACACAAAAATACTTGGACTAGTGCAATAAACTTTCCTCACCTACATAGGAGCATTAACTCAAATCCCGACAAAAGTCTTGACAGCTATACTATTGTTAAGTCAACTCTCCTCTTTTAATTAAGTTGATCAGTATGTTTTAGATAGATATATATACTGATCACATTCATCACAGGGAGTTTGCACCTCTATGTGATACATCTTGTTTCTCTCTTTTTTCCCATTCCCCTTTCCTCCCTTCAACTTCTTTCTATCCTTATTTACAAAATCTTGTTTCCATATTTTCCTTTTCTTGTTTTCTTTCTTTTCCCTTCCTTCCTTGCCCTTCCCCCTCCCTAGTTCCTCTTCCCATTTGAATATTCTCCTTCTACTTCACAGTGTCTGAGGATAGAACATACTATCTAGAAGACATGATTGCAGTTAGCAATCATGAAAAGAAATATTTCTTAAAAAGTAGCAAAGAACTATGAAAAAATCGATAAAATTGCTGCAAGATGATACAAAGAATGATGTAAGATTGATTGGAATCAATGAAAAAGTCAATTCTTACAGATATTCTCCCACATTTATTTATTAAACAGAATTTTATTTTAAAACTAATTAGTTGATACTTAAAGGAAACCTAGATACCATTTTTGACATCCTTTGATTTTTCAGGACTACTGTTTACATGGATATTCTTTAGCTGGTTTGCTATTCACACAGTTCAGCCAAACATTAATGTAAATGAGTTAATTAAATCCACCAATCTCTCCAGCATTCATTGCTTTCTGTTCTGTGTGTGACCAATCACAAAGCCAAAGAGGTAAAGACCCAGTTCAGGTGTGATGGTTGATGTGCCTGGATCAACAACTTTCTTTCTCTCTCCCTCCCCCCCCTCTCTTTCTCTCTTTCTCTCTCTTTCTTTTTGGTTTGTTTTTTAGGGGTTTTTTGTTTGTTTTGTTTTCTGAGACACAGTCTCACTCATGTAATGCAGGCTGGTCTTGAACTCACTATGTAGCCCAGGATGGCTTCAAACTCCTACGATCCTCTTGCCTCAGCCTCCAAGTGCTGGGAATACAGGTGTGCACCATCATATCAGCCACACTTCTTAATCACAGAGGCTGAAAGTACCAAACACTATGCCAAATATTTCTGTTATAAACAAACAAAAGAACCCCTGATGTGCAGAACTGATCAGACATTAAGTTCCACAATATTACTACAAACCAGCCTGAATTTTCTAGAACACCTTTAGGTTCTACCCTTGGATACCAAAGCTCTCACTCAGCACTCAACAAGCCCAGTCTGGCTCGGTCTGAAACACTAACTGTGGAGGGGCCATCAAAGTGATGAAGTTATTTCTGATATGTGATTACATCTAATCTGTGATTTCCGATTAGCGTTTATGAACTGTCCTAATAATGCCCTTGTGGTAAAACACCGGGTGACCAGCGTCATCCATGCACTCACCGGCTGTCCCCCATCAGTCTGAAACTGTTCCACAGCCTCCCCTAGATGCTCATGGTGGAGCTTCACGAAGAATCCGGGTCGTGTCATTTGCAGGAAAACGGATGGAACTTGAGACCACGATGTGAAGGGCAGTAAGTCAGGCACAGGGAGTTAACTATCACAGTTTTTCTTGTATGACAAACCTAAAATGTAAATAAATAAAAGAGTAAGCGAGACAAAAATGCTGTCTTTCAGAAATGGCACAGGGAACAGAGTAAGTAGAGGAAGGGATCAAAAGTGATGGAGTCATGTGCGCGAACCAAAACAAGCATCACCGTTGTGTACTGCAAGCATGCACTAATTAGAAAATCAGATGGTGTCGATACAAAGGAACCCAGACCCGGCTGTGCAGAACCTCTTTTATTTTTCTTCCTGATTAGGTTTAAGGTGTGGATCTTCGGCAGAGCTGCCGCAGAATGATTGCGGGGATCAGGTGGTTTTTATCAGACAAAAAGTGGCATCACTTTACTCTGGAGCTGGTGCTGTTTGTTTTGATAAGGTGATGGGGGCGCAGCCTCCTCCACTGCGCATGTGCTAGGTTTTCCTTCCTAAGGAGCGTTCTGTGCAGGTTTTGGAATCTACGCAGAGCACGTTGCTGCTGAGACTTTATATTAATGAATTATATCTATATGGGGCATGGAGTGTTGCTTTATTCCTGGCATTATAACCAAGATTGTTGCTGAGTTGGTGCTTAAATTATTTTAGATTTTTCCAGTGGGAGACGCGTCACTCCAGCTGTCTGGACTTTTTGACACATTTCTACCATCTTTCAGTCCTTCCTTCCTGGAGTTTTGGCCCAAGGTATTCCTAACTGCTATTGAATTTATACCCTAACCCCTCCCAGTTACTAACCGTGTGTCCAAGGACACATGGCACCTTCTAGTGGAAAGTGATTATCAGCAGCGGGGAGATGGGCTCTCGGTGTGGCCCCGGCTTTTGGAGGGGCGCTATTCCGAGGTCAGTGAACCGCGCTGGGGAGCATGGACAAGCGCCTGTCGGGGTGCTCAGGTCCTCAGGTGCACAAAGCAATCCCGTGTCCACGTCCATGTTCCAGCCTCCCACGGACACTCTTCGACTTCACTCAGTTTTTGACGCACCTCCCTGAAGAGGCACCCTGGCTTATGTGGACGGCTTCCCACCGCCCAAGGCTCTGGCCCACAGGCCCTGCGGCTGCTTCTCACGAACATTTGAATATCTGTTCTTTTCTGCATGCACACTGGGACTATTCCACACTTCTGCCTTTCAGGGACCATGCTGCTTCATGTGTGTATTTATCTACACATAGGACAATTTGTAAACTATATACGAATAGTAGAAATATAAACAAATGTATATTTTTTTGAAACCGGGGTCTCACTTTGCAGTTCAGGATCACCTGAAACTTGTGGCAATCCTTCTGCCTCAGCCTCCCAAGCGCTGGGATTACAGGCCTGTGCCTCCACGCTCAGCTATACTTTGAAAACTACACAAATCTATACGTTTGTAAGTGTGATCTGAAATTTTATCCATTTATCTATAAAAGTCTTGAGTTTATCTTTCTTTATGGCTGATTAGTACTCACTTATGTATTAAAAAACACATCTTTTTATCCAAAAAACACATCTTTTTATCTGTCCCTCATCCATTGATGGGCATTTGGGTTGTTTCCATGATCTGGCTATTACAAATTGTGCTGCTATAAACATCATTTCACTGTGGTATGTTTTCAATTCTTTCGGGCAGGTACCCAGAAGAGGAATAGCTGGGTTGAATGGATCCTCTAATCCTATTTTTTTAAGGAATCTACACACTGATTCCCACACTGACTGCACCAGTCTACACTCCCACTGACAGTGGAGCAGGGTTCCTTTTTCCCCCGCAGCCCCACCAGACCCAACTGTGTAAGCCATGCGAGAAGCTGAATGAACACATGGAATCCAAAAAGTACAGTGCGTGTAGTGAATTGGGAAGGAGTTGTTTAAAAGAGAAACTGATGAGGAAAAGGAAGGAAGAGAAAAGGGAAATACATATATGCAAAGAATGAAGATAGTTAGACAGTTCACTAAGAAAGGTTTGTGCTAAAACTGTCTGGACATTGTTTCATGCCTGCATCTTGTACTCTGAGTAACTAGTATGAAGATAAAAACATGCAATGTATTAATTATTGTTACTCCTACTAGCCTGATCTATATATAAAACAGTTTATGTATAAAATATATATTATATATAAATATATATATATATATATTCTTTTCTTAAATAGAAAAACTGTGATGGGGAAAAGGGTAGGGAAAGAAAGGAAAAGGAAAAAATATGTATATACACACAACATAGTAATACAGCTAGTTTTTCTTAGTTCATTGGAAAGAAAGGTCTGTGCTAATACTGTTTGGACAATATTTCATGCCTCTGTTTTGTACTCTGAATGACTATTATGTCACAACAATATGCAGTGGATTATTTTTACTGTCCTACTAGCATGCTTGAAACTGTTTTATTGTTAATTTTACTTTTTTCTCTTTAAAGTAAAAAAATAAATCTATACATTTCTACCATGTATCTGTAAACCAGAAAAACTAATTTCTTTAGACTGTTTCTCAGAGCAGAATTTCTAACCACTAGGTTTGCTAAAGTTTGTCTTTATGTTTCTGTCACATGTCTCCATCAACTTACACTCCAAGTATCCCTCTGTGAAAATTCTTATTGACTGTCAGTAATATCTTGACATTGTGAAATTACTTGTTTTTCTGTGACTTTTTTTAATGTCTTTGCTACCAAAGTGCTAAACTATCTACTCTTTAAGATAATTAGCATTTTCTTTACTTGTTAATCTATAAGCATCTTTTCTAAATTATGACAGGGAAAAATTTTTTAATTTTTCAGAAATCTTTTGGCTATTCTTGGTCCTTTTTTATGATTCACATTTCCTCCTCAAGTTTCTTGAAAAACACTTTTGGGATTTTGACTGTTACTCTACTGAATCAATTTTTGTAGAATTAAAACTTTTATGTTATGATTTTCTGTCCTTGAGCAAGTTATTGCTTTCTTTTTATATAGATATTTTAAATAGCTTTCAATAAAATTTTATATTTTATATAGATTTTGAATATCTTTGGTTAACTTTATTACTAGATATAAAATGTTTCTCACTGTTTTAAAATTTTATCTTAAAAAGTGAGTTCTAAATCGTGGTTACTAGTATATAAATATGATTGGCTTTTCTGCATTATTCTTGTGTTCCTAATAATCTTTGTACACTTGTTCATAGGTTCTAATACTTTAGTGAGAAAGTATTTATATTTAACTCACAAAAATTGTATTTCCCATAAATGAGTTGTATTTCTAAATTTCCAGTATTCATATGAATTTCTTTATTTTTTGTGTTTTGTTATTTCAATTTTCTCCTTACAGTATTGTGTAATACTTCTTCTGTGACAATGACTATAAAAGGTGATAGTAAGTATGTCTATCTTACCTCTTATTTTAAGGACATTTATAATACATACTTACTAAATGGAATGCTTTTAATATATTTCTAATAATTTTCTTTGACAAATAGAGTCTTTTTCCTCAAATGCTAAAATTATTTATTTTAATAAATGTATATAGTACTACAAAGCAAATGCTATTTTGCACCTATTGTTAAAATGTTTTCTTTCTTAATTTTGATGTGGGTTACTATCATATATATACTTGAATTCCAAGAAGGAAAAAGACTCAACTTATTTATTATGTTTAAAAACCACACTGTAGGATTCATTTTGGTCATTTCATTTTGAATGTTGACACACTCATTAAAAAGAAATTAGACTATTGTTGGCCACTTGCTTCCTGCCTTTTCAAGCTGACTTGTGCCTCGTGCTGATTCAGGGACCACTGGGGTGGCGGGAGCTTGTGGATTTGATTGATCTATTATTCCAAGTGATGGGAGAACTCGGCGTGAAGACACCTTGACTCAGGTTCTGTTTCTGAAACCTGCTGGGCAGTGCGTCTCTGGTGCCTTCTACTTCACACGTCCTGTTCATCCCTGGTGTGCTGGACTGTGTCCTGTGGGCCTGGGAAAGGGCCCTGGGAGCTTGCGCCTGGCTTCCTCTGGACCCTGCTTCTTGCTGTCGCCTCTGGTGATTGAGTGTGGTGGCCTCTTGCTGTGGTAAACGGTGGCCAGGAGCTGACCCTGTGCAGAGTCCTGCTCCTGCTCCAGGAAATCCTGAAACCGGACTTGTCCTGGGGAACTCTGGGCCCTGAGATTCTCCCAGAACATTTCTGTTTACTCTGCAGTTTGTAATGTGTCGTCACCCATGTGTTCGTACTGCTTGTATTACCTTTAAAATCTCTGTTGTGATCAGTTGTTGCTTTTTTTCTTCATTAGTCAATATATTTAGACTGTTGCTTTAGTCTCCCTAAAGAACTTCTTTGGATCTGTTGCTCCTATTATATCTTTCTTTCCCAGCTCATCAATATTTGCCCTTTTCTTGTTATCTTCTGTTCTCTTTAACTTTATTCACTTGGTTTTTAATTTGACTTAAAATCTAAAATTTTAATTATCATTCCTTTCTTTCATAACATAAATTTCAAAATTTGCATTTTTCTATACTTCTTCATGCTTTTGTTATGTTTTGTTTTGTGTTTTTAGATGAGGTCTTACTGTGTAATTCAGACTGGGCTTGAATTCACTATGTAGCCTTGGCTGGTGTGGAACTCACAGCAATCCTCCTGCCTCAGCCTCCAGAGTGCTGAGATTGCATGCATGCACCCCCGCACCTGATTTCTTTTCTTTCTTTCTTTTTTTTTTGTACTAGGTATCATACTCACTATGTTATATTTGCCAAACAGGCACTTGTGCCACTGAACTAAATCCCTAGCCCCATGCCTGATTTCTTCATGCTTCTCTTCAGATCATCAACAAAATTTTGTTTGTGATATTTTTATTACTCTTGAGTTCTAGCTATAGTTAAATTTTTATTTACTAATTCCTCCTGGACTCATGAAATATTAAGAAGTGTTTCCACACATGTGGGATATTTTTGTTTATTTTGTTAAGGATTTCTAATTTTAATTTCTTTTAATTTTCAGAGACTCATTAAAATTCATCATAATTTCATTTAGGCCTAGTTTATGTTCAGTCTTTTTTAGGTCTATGTGTATTTGTGAAAAATATTTATTCACTGTTTGTAAAACGAACAGTTTTGTATGTGCCTATTAAGACAGAATTATGTTTTTGAAGGAAGTACTTTGTCTAATTTGGGGATGTTATTTTGTTAGTTATTAAAACATGTATGTTATGTTCCCAATGGAATGGTGAATATATTTTGCAGTTGGTGATTTTTTTTATGGAATTTAAATCCACCTAAATAGGTGCTAGTGCATGAAAAGTTTTGTCCTTCAATGAACTGGATTGTTTATATAGTGTTTTTCTTATTCCCAAAATGTGGTGTCTGAAAGCCTGTTTGGTTTGTAGTTAAATAACTATCTCATTTTGATGTTTTTATACTTACCTAGTACAACTTCTAACTTTTCTTCTGGAATGATTTAGCTGGATTTTAAAAAAAAAAATCTAATAGATTTTTGGGACCTCTGTCCCTACAGAAGTTTTGTTTCTCTGGATTATATCTAGAAATTGAAACTGAAAAGTGTATTTTATGAATTTTTAAATTCTTTTAAATTAATTTTAACTTATGTTAACATAAAGTAAATTGCATGTCAATCTAAGCAACAAATGCGTTAGCTTTCCGTCAGTGAGACCACACGGCTCGGTACTGTCTATCAGCTTACAGGGAGAAATACTCATTTTGGCCTGCAGTTCAGAGAGCTCAGCACAGGGTTACGTATTTCATTGTTTCTGGGATTCCAGTGAAGCAGAGCATGGCAGTGGTTGTACCAGAGCAGATCTGCTCACTTTATTGCAGCCCAGAAGCAGAGAAAGAGAAAGGGCTGAAGACAAGGTATTTATGAAAAATATCTCGAAAAAATGCCTCCAGTGATCAACTGTCCACTGTCCACCAACCTATGAGCGTTTGAGGACGCAGAAGAGTCAGACTCTAATCTTTATTACACATCATTTTGATTCCATATTTGTAAATCTCTTTAATAATTGGCTTACTATGAAAAGAAATGAAATTAGAAAATATGAAAAGATGTCAGATGTGATGAAAGATAAAATGAAAACTTGTACCATGTATGTAACTGTCTAAGAGAGAAAAAAATACATAGTAGAGAAAGGTAATTTCCAAACTTAAGGAAATGCTCAAGATTAATGAGATTCAATAACTGTTAATTGCAAAGAGATATAAAAAGTAAAATATATCAAGGAGGATTTAGAAAAACATACGTAATATAGTAAAACTACAGCTCAGTGAATTAAAATATTTTTTCTCCTATATTTTATTTGGGGCAATATCACATGTCATATCTTCTGAAAAACTTGATTATATTCTCAGAAATGAGAGAGAAACAGGTGAATTACATTTTGGAATTATTGAGAATGAACTCAGTGACGTTTTTATCCAGTGACATCCTACAGTAGGATTTCTAGAGTCAGCCCTTGTTCTACCCATTGGTGACTTCTGATTTAATCTGACATACCTGCCTTTTATGTAAAATTTTATATGATTTATATTAATTATGAACTTCTATATATTGTTTCAACAATTTTTCTTTGTATTTTCTATTTGTTCCATTATTTTGCCAATCCTTTACCCAATTCATTATTTTCATGATTGACATTTTTAAAAAAAATTATATGCCTACATGTGTCATGTCTCACCCACATCTAGTTTGGAAAACATACATTCTATAAAGTAATTTAATTTAAAAAATTAATATTTTAGTTATCTTCCCAGAATCAAGAATCTTAGATCCCATTAAGTTAGTTTCTCCCGTCTTAGTTTATGTGCCATTGTTTTCCATCATTTTAGTTCCTTTTTAGCTTCTCCTAATCAAAATTACAGCATATGGGATTAAAATAATTATTGATGTATAATGCAATGTTACAGACATACTAACACATTTATTGTAATAATAGTCACACATGTAACATATGTAGCAGTCCTGCTGTATCTGACCAAGGCTGTCTTTGGAACATGTTCCTTTTCTAACGAACACCATTTAGAATTTCCACTGTTGAAGAAGGCCTTTGATTACTTGCAGGGATTTGTTCTTAAATTTGAGAAACACTGTTTCTGGATACCAGCTTCTAGGTCTGTGCTCACACCGCATTGCTTCACTTTTCCAATCCCATGGATGGATCAGCAGTGGCCTCCTTAAGATTCCTTCACCGGTGACCAACAGTTTATCTTTTTATGCATTCAAAATGTCTCCACTAGGATGTTCTGTAGTTTTACTATATTACTTATGTTTTTATAACTCCTCCTTGATATGTATCTTACATTTTAAGTCTATTCACAATTAATATGTTCTCGAATTTACTGATTTTGGAAATTTCATCAAGTTTGGAAATCACCTTTCTCCACTATGTATTTTTTCCTCTCTGAGCCTAGGTTAAACATATGGCATGTTTTCATTTTATCTTTCATGACATCTGGCACCTTTTCATATTCTGTACTTTCATTTTCTTCATCTTCTATTTGGTTAATTATGTTTTGATTTGCTCATTTTCTCTTGGTTGTATCTAGTCATTTATCACATCCAGTGAAAGCGTAACTTCATCGTATATGCTTTTATAACTATTTTTATTGATTGATCTTTAACATTTAACTTTTTCATTTTGATATTTTCATGCTGCACATGTTTGGAGTTCTAATTTTTATTTCTTTAAATATTTTAGACAGATAGAGTTTATATTTTGTGTTTCACAGTTTCAAGTCTTGAAACAGTTGAGTCTGAGTCTGTTTATTTCTACTGAGCTTAACCCAAAAGATATCTTGCTTTTTTTTGTTAACTTTAATTGTGAATTCACATTTATTTGACTTTTTTGACTTTTTTATTAGTATATGTTGTGAAACATAATAGTTACATCCATCTTGAATCAGATGCATGCATAACACACACACACACACACACACACACACACATATATATATATATATATATATATATATATATATATATGTATCCCCATTTCAAAATGAAGAGTGCTTTTCTAGGGAGGGGATGGGTTTGCTTCTAGGGACTGGTTTACCACTGAAGCAGAGCCAGTTTAGCCCCATTAGGACTGTTGCTGCTTTAGTGTGAACCCTCATTCTCAGCCCCCACGGGCGTCTTCTCCCTACAAGTCATTGACACTAGGTTCTCTCAGGGAAGCAATGTGTTTTCCTTATTCAACCCCATTATTCTCTTGTTTAACCTCACATTCCTTTTTTCCTTCTTTTCTAAAATCAAGAGAGGCCACAGTTGGGCTCTTTGTCTTGTTCATGTCAAGTTCAGTGTAGCATGGAGAATTATTGTTCCCAGTTCTTCACTCTGACAGTGTCCCCACAATAGGCTAAGTTCACCTCCATACTCCTTGAGTGTGAGTTTGGCCATGGGACTTGCCTGAACTGCAGACGAGTCATGGATAGGATGTGCATGAAGCTCTGCCAGGCACTTGTGTGGTTAGGCTTTCCCTGGTAAGCCCATGATCTGCTGTAAGGAAAACAGCCCCTATGTACACCCCAGGGTGGGACGCATGCCACAGACTGCATGCTGCCAACCAAAGCTGCTTCAGGGCCTGAGAGCCATGAGAACAGAAGCTGGCCCTCTCCTACAGCCTGTGGCCCCAGTCCTGGAAGCTGAAATCCAGTCTTCCTTGGACAATTTGAAGTCAACTCTTTTCCCTGAGCGTGACAGTAAGTAATTGTGTGAAAACACTGAAATTGAAGTAGTTTCTTACACAGTGCTCTTATATCTGCCTAGTTATGTTAGTCATGGTGACTGTGATTTCTGGGTCTTCACCCTGTAGACTCCCACTGTGCATGTGATTCTCTACTGTTTCTGATACCACTGGTTACTGTTCACCAATCTCCTTGAGTGAGCACTGGAGAGTTTGTCACAGCCCTGAGAATAGTAACTAAGACAGTATGTATTTCCTTGGGAATCCACAGAAATTTGGTGCTAATTCATGAGAAGTGAAAATTCTTTGCATACACAGACCTAAGAAGTATGTTTTACAGCACCTTTCCTCTGTAATCATAGTTTATCAAGGTCCCAAACATTGAGCCCCTATGATACTGATTCATGCATTACCAATAGGGACATGTAAACATTTTTTATAATAGTTGAAAGCAGGAAATGAGAGAAGGTATGTTCAGTTCTGGAAACAAATCAAACACCCGTGTTTTATTGACTTAAGTGAGCAGACACTTGAGCATTCTATATATTTCTGTCAAATAATCATGATCTTTTTAAGTATGTCGGAGAGAAGTAGTATTAGTACAGAGTTAACGGATTGTAGTATAGCATGAATATTTTATGTAATGATAGACTTATTCTGGCTTAGCCTTGGGAGCGTTTTGTTTAGCTAATGCTAATTAATGTGCACTCCTTTACAGAGCAGCAAATATTTTTTTAAAAAAGAAAATTATTCAAAGGTGTACCTTTGTTCCGAAAAAAGTCTTTTCTCTATAAGGTTAGCTATATGTTTACATAAACAGAAATACTACAAAATGTATATCACATGAATTATATTCAATGAGATATTCTTATACTTAGATTTTAAATCAACAATAGCAATCAAAAATATTAAAAATCCAAACATTAACAACCACCCTATCTCATTAGGGCAGAGAAATTCCACTTCATGCTCTGTAACCTCAGGAGCTGTGGTAGATTCCAGAACCTTCCACACTCTGTGAAAATACCAGCATGGACAATTGTTCAGCCCTGAGGAGTCAGCGTGAACCAGATCATAATTCAGGTATGATGAATATATATTCATGGGCTTATATTTTAGATAACATTTGTAAGAGAATGATTTAAAAATTAGTTAATGAATCCTAGTGAATGTTCCCCCTTCTCATGTTAATGAAGCAGCACTGTGTTCTGAGCAGCAGACACCCTTTGAAACACTTCCAGTTCTCTTTTCAAAGCTCAAAGCTGCTTTTATCTGAGTATTATTGATTGAGAAATTATTCCTTAAAATATAGAAAGAGAAAAAAGAGAAGAAAATGAAAAAAGAGAGCTCAGTGCTGAGAAAGTTTGATTTCAAAAGAGAAAATCTCTCACCCTGGATTTGCTCCCTGGTAAACTGATTCCAGGAATAGGAACCATTGTTCTCTGCCTTACTATCAATCACCATCACATTTTTCTGAACCCGTAATTTGCATTTCATAGCGATAACAGGCAAAGGACTCTTTGGACCATATGAATAATTAATCATAACTTTCTAGTGGTGCATTTTAAAATACCAGGAGGGAACGGTACTTGCCATCAAAGTTGAGCAACAGGGATTTGACTCTACATTGTCTGTTCTTCAAACACGGTCACACATTGCATGAGCTTGAAGTTAACCCACAGAATTTGGTTTCATGATTACGAGCTTGACTATCTTCTCTTGTATCTGCTAAGCAGAGAAATGGCTTAGCTTGTTTTAAATGCATTTTTATAGTATAAATTTTATTGGCCAAATATGAACATTGGCTCATCCCAAGGATGGCCCCAACCAAAGCATCCCAAGCCTGTTTACTTCCTACTCCACAGCAGTCTCTCCATTACTTTTGAACTCTAGTTTCCAAACAAATCAAGGGATGTTTCTGAGTATTTTTGAAGCACTTCCAAGAGGAAATGGTTGATTTAAAATATGTTACATGCATAAGAGATTTAATTTCAATTTAAATTAAAAGCATCTTTAAAATATCTTATTAAGTTGAAATAAAATTTGATTCAGTACTGTAAGTTATACTTCTTTGTGTCTACCAGGTTCTCAGTGTAAATGCAAATGCAAGTTTAAAATAAGAGGCTTAATTCTCCCTGCTGAACATGCAGGAAAGAAGCATGTCCTACTTCAACTTCTCAAAATGTTTTTACAATCTTGTAGCTGGGTCAGGGATATAGCTCAGTGGCACGGCACCTGCCTGGCAAGCACAAGGTCATGAGTTTGATCCCTGGTACCAAAATAAAAATAAAAACCTCGTGTAGCCGCAAGCTCTTTCTAGTCTCTTTGAAATGACCCTGGCGCATCGGGACCTGCACCGTGCGGTTGACTTGGGGTGCCGGGAAAACAAGGAACTCTTCCCGTCTCTGGGGGGTGACTGTGATCCTGCCTGCGTGTGGGCTAAGAATCAGGCATCTGGTGTAGTCCTGTCCCCCATCCTGTGTCTCCCCTTACCCGGCCCCCTGCCTAGCAAGTGGGAGCCAGTGAACTACATATCTTGTGAAAAGATTGGCTATGCTATTTAGTATGAGCTCTCCATATGCAAAGATAAGGACAACCATTTGGAAGAAAACAAGAGTCAATATGACAGATAGTGAAGATCTCTGGTTGTGTAGCTTTGAAATTTATGCTTTCTTATGTCCCGTTCTGTTCTGTTTGGTTGTGTTTAATTTTATTCCCTTTTAAAATAAAATTAAAAAAATTTTTAAAAAGGAAGAAATGTGTGTGTATCTTTGTAGAAGAGAAATCATCCTTCATGGCACCTCTGTGTCCAGTGTGTCTCTGTCCAGGACCAGGGAACCATCCATGGGAAATGTGCCCATCACAAAAGATGTGCCAATTGCTTGCACAGTAACTTAGGCATCTCCAGTGTGACCCAACATTATCTCTGGAGGAGAAGTTTTCCACTTGGTACCTTCACACCTCTCAGGAATTAAGTTTTCATACTATGAAGATAAGCTGAAATAATATGTCCTGGAGATTTATGGGAAATTGGTGGTGAAATTTCTCTTTTTCTCATTTCTAAAACAGTAACTGGGAAGAGGACCTCTCAGTAGAACAGTTAAAAAAAACTAAATATATGTGCTCTTCTGTACCCACCTTTTCTTAAACTCGCGGACCTTCTTCATTTATCTAACATGATGTACCTATTTCTCCGCATGGGTGTACATGAGGAAGAAAGAGAGAGAGATAGAGGCGGGGGGGGCACTAAATTGATTCTGTGTGTGAGTCACGTTAGGAAGTGAGTCTTCTTTGGAATGCATTTCTTGTGAAACCCCAACAAAAGCATTGTCTGCAACTTCATATGATTTCTAAGTTGAAATGATAGCACTTCCGACCAATACCATGAATGTACTCACATTTGAGCAAACTTTGCTTCAGTAGGAAGCGGGGAGGGGGGCATCCTACGCCAAGCTGTCAGTGTGGGAAGTGCTGGAAAATCAAACCTAGTCATTAAGCTCTGTTAGCAAGTTTTCCTCTATTATGTACCTAATACATTTGTTTTCTTTGTTTCTTTTCACAGAAGTCAATAATCTTGAAAGTTATTTTTCCCATTCTGTTTCAAAGAATTGTGTCTGTTGTAAGCATTTGAAAGGAGGCTTAATTATTAAAGCTACCGAGTGTTCCTGAGATTGTGAAATGGAATTTACTCAAAGAAAAACGCTCACCCCATGGTGAGCTCCAGCCCAGGGATGAAAACTTCTGGGATAATGTCTCTCACTGACTGCTTATGTACACTGAGGAAGGACTAAATAAACTTGTGTTTCTTTATATCTAACTTTCAATTGTTGTCAATTCCCATAGAGGGTTATTGTGAAAAAGAGTGATCAGGTAGAAACATTTAATATGCAGTATTTTATCCAAGAGAAGCAAATTAGCAGTCATTTGACTTTTAAAATAAATTCTAGCTTATTACTCCTAGAAGAATGAGGGTGTTGAACTTTCCTACTTAACCAAGTCATCCGGATCTCATTTTCCCATAGACTTTGAACTGAAATAAAGAAATCTGAACATTATATCAGATATGAACAATTATGTTTTCTCAAATGTTTGACGTTTGTTAGCAAGTTGGCTCCTTAAAATAATTTTAAAATAGTTACATAATCTTTCCATCTCAAAAAAACTTCTCAGCAACATTTCAAACAAATTTCAATCCTTAACTACAATCCTGATTTAGAATTATTGTTTTACTTAGAGATAAACTAATGAGATATTCAGATAAAATGATGAGGTTTAATTTAAACCTTGCGATTATAAGTTCAGGATTAACTTCATTGTCAGAGTTTTAACTATTGTTTTTTAGTGAAAAGATAGGGGAACAAGATCCTGACACTTCTATTTCTACTCCTCTCCCTAGCATGACTGTGGTAGGTATCATGTTGCGTATGAAAACCAACATGTCCCTTAACTAACAGCTGCTGTGTATCCACTGGTTCATTCCACAAATTATGAAACAGTCGTATCTTGTGACTTGCTCTAGTGCAGAGCTGGGCACAGAGATGCCATAGCAGTCCTAGACCTGGAAAAAACAGGGAAGGACTGCAAATCAGAGTGCTGTGGGAAGCCAGAGAAAGGCTATGTGGAAGGGCTACAGAGAATCAAGGGTGGAAAATCAGGTAATCAGAAGGCAGACCATTACACGCAAAAAAGAATCATGGTAAATACAGGTCATTTGAAGTAAACAGAGAGGTAAGAATGAAAAAGGGTGAATAAAGTGATGGGATTTATGGGACATAATTAAGTGAGCCAGTATGCATGTGTATGGTGGGTGTGGCAGGGAAGTCAGAGAAAGACATCTAGGATGAAATCTTCATCAAAATATATTGACTGGAAATGTCTCAAATCTTGAGTAGAAATTATCCAGGTACCTGAATCCCAAAATAGCATCAAGTGGATTAAACATAGCATGATCTCCTCCACGGTACACTGTCACTGAGTTCTCAGACATAGATAATTTTAAAAACAACAAAAAAGATGTAACTAGTCGCATACGAGAAAACCTTCAAAATCCAACAGGAGAGTTGTAAGAAAAACACTTACAGGCGAGAAGTGAATGGGAGGATAGTTAAAATGCTGAATAGAAACATTGCCAGTCAAGAGCACCATCCCACAAAGCTGCTCTTCAGAAATGAAGAGCAGAAAAATGCTTTTCCAGACAACAAAAGCTAAAAGAGCTTATTAACACTACACCGGCTTTACAAGGAGTGACAAATAGAACTCTGTATGTTGAAAGAAAATCATTGTAATAGTCATTACTTTTCTCCTTGCTGAGACAAAATACCCAACACTCAAAGCTAAAGGAGGAAAGGTTTATTTTGGCTGACAGTTTCTAGAGGTTTCCGTCCATAGTCGGTTGGCTCCAAGGCAGGGTGGCACAGCAGAGGGCATTGCAGGAGAAACAGTTTGTGGTGGGCAGAAAATGCAGAGTAGCAAAGAAGCCGGAACAACGGTTGACCATACCAGCCCTGCTTCTGCCCGAATGTTCCATTCAGGCTAGCACTCACATCCAGGGTGGGGAGCCCGCAAACCCAGCATCATGCTTCCTAGATCCATGTACCTCCAACAAGCCCACTTTTGATCGCATGAGGCTTTGATGGACATCCACATACAAGCCATAACAGTAACTGGCAGCGTGAAGACGTGGAGATAAGCAACTCACCAGAAAGATAAGGGTACTGTCCAATGCAGAATATTCTAAGCATGGGGCATAAAGTGGTTTAACTTCAGTATAAAAATAAAAATATATTAAAATATCTGTAGCTATAATAATTTGATAATGGACAACCAATATTTTAAGAATATTAGTCGTGACATCAATAGCATGAAGTGGGAAAGGGAGAAAAATTCATGTGCAGAATTTTCACACGTAGCTGAAGTTAAATTGTAGCGTGTAGATAAACAATACTGGCATGCCTGGAGTATGCTGTGTTTAAACTGCATGGACACTACCAAGAAAAGCTTGGTATATATGTATAGGCTACACCAAGAAAAGTAAGTACACAGAAGACAGAGACAAATGTATGAATTTTTGCACTTGTACACAGTAGTGACAGTGCTGGATCTGCCTATTTTTCAGTGTTTTATTCTTTGAGGAATTTCCATATTGTTTTCCAAATGGCTGCACCACTCTGCGTTACCAGGAGTGTGCAAGGATTGTCTTTCTCCACATTCACACCAACACTGTGTATCATCTTTCTGACAATCGCTAATCTCATTAATGGGAAATGATGTCTATTTATAGCTCTAATTTGCATTTAATCAGTGGCTAGCAATGTTGAATATTTTCTCATACATATGTTAGTAATTTGTCTTTCTTCTTTTGATAAGTGCCTATTATCTTTTACCCATTTTCCTTAGGTTATTTGTTTTCTTAGGTGATGGATATGTTAGCCTCTTTGGCAATGCACGCATGTATCCAAACATCACATGTATCCTATACATATATACCATATTCTTTGTCTATTAAACTTGGAATAAATTCAAAAACACTGTATTTGAAGCGAGGCATGATGGTGACATTTATAATTCCAACACTGAGACAAGGTAATTGCAAGTTCACATCCAATCTAGACAATTTAAAGGGAGAACCTGCCTGAAGATGACAAATAAAAGGGAGTGGAAGTGTATCTTAACCCAAAGGTCCTGGGTTCAATCTCAAAATACCACCATCATGACATGAATAAGAGGCAAACAAAAATACACAACAGTACTTAGGGAATACTCCAAAAGCATTTCTAAGAGGGAAACAGATACAAGTAAATGGCTATGTTAAGAGAAAATGCAGTACTTAAATACTCTTCCCCTTAGATAAGAAAAAAACCAACTAAGGCTATATTTAGTAGAAAAAAAGGAAATTCAAAAACTCAGATCTGAAATAAATGGGAGGCTAGAAAGCCCTTGCTTGGCTACTGTGTGGTGCGTGGGGTACGGGATTCAGTGCTTCTCCTGCTGGGTTCGGTCCTGCTTGGGTGCCGCTCCTTTCTGTGCCCACCGCTCCCTTTTGGAATGGGAATGCTCATCCTGTGCCATCGTATGTTGGTGGCATTAAGCTTTCTTCTTTATTTTTCAGGGACTCATGGCTAAGAATTTGCCTTGAGTCTCAGAAAAGACAGAAAAACTGAACCTTTGGCAATGCTGACACTTGATATCTTGGCAGCTCTTAGAAGATAGACCAAATGTATTTTGCATAGAGATGGATGTGAGTGTTTTTCAGGCCAGGGACGAGGTGTTAGAGTTTGGATCTAGAATGCCCACAAAACCTGCATGTCTTTCGAGGTGAGTGGATCATGGAGCCACTACAACCACTGATGGATTAATTCAATGGTAAATTCACAGCTGCACGTGCCATGAGAAATCTGGCACAAGAGTCTGGCCCCTGTGGAAATGACTTGGAAGGGCAAATCTCCCTGTCCTTGCTCCTTTCTGTCTAGGCTTTCTGGCTGCTGTGGATGAGTAGCTCTTTTCCCCCCAAGCCCTTCCACCTTCTCATTTCTGCCTTGAAGCCAGAACCAAGGACTGAAGCCATGGGCCAAGGTAAACTCTTCTTTAATTTGTGAGTGTTGGGTGTGTTGTGTGTATCCATGATGGAAAAGTAACTAGGACAACCTAACATTTCCCTTAGATAAAGTCATACCCTCTCTTCAGACACTGGTATTCTTTCCTTACCCTTTGGCTGGAGACAGTGACTTCAGCCCACCTCCCATCACATCCCAGTGACCCTCATCTTCTCACCAGCCACTTGTCACCTGGGATTGCCCATCTGTTCTTCTGCACATTCTGTTTCTGTTTTGTGGGCCAGCACTACCCAAGCATTGAGATGCCATTTTTCCTTATCTAGGATGTGGTTTTTACTTTTCAAAAGAAAACGTCCAATTTGGGTCTGGAGATACTCAGCTCCAGCTGTGATAGTTCCAGTGATGATTGATCAAGATGTGATAGCCTCCTTTTGTATGTTAGTCCTCCACCACCATAAAAATACCCATGACAATCAGTTTATTAAAAAGCCAATTTTATTTTGGCTCACAGCTTTGGACAATCTAGTCTTTGATTGCTTGGCCTCATTGCTTTGAATTTGTGGGAATGGAACTCTTCATGGCAAGAGTAGTTGCCAATCGACTCTCATCACAATCCAGGAAACAAGATAAAAAACAAAGGGCTAGGGCCCCTTAACTTGGTGGGGGGCAGATCCCACAGCCCAAGGACCTACCACCTGGACCCACCCCTTCTGAATTTCTACCACTCCCCAGTTGTGCCTCTCTGTGGATCAGGCTTTTTAGACACAGTCCAATGGAGATGTTCAACATCAAAACTATCACACCTGGCAGCAACAGGGTGTGGAACCCAAGCAGAGCGATCAGTTCTCCCTGGAAAGTGGCATCAAGCAGGTAGTGCTAGGAGCAGGCCACATTAACCCGCCAAGGTGAATCAACCCGGCAGCAACACTGTGACGATGCTCTATTCACTTTCCTTTCCTTCCTGGCTTTCCTTGAAGCCAGGCCTGGGGCCACGGTTGATGCAGTTCTGGGCTGAGTGGTTCCATTCCATACTGTGAGCTGCCTCACTCCCTTCCTGAACATCACCTTTGACTTATTATTATTTTATTCAGAGATCACTATTGTGCTTAGAAGTCCTTTGCTGAAGGAGTGATTAAGACAACTTTTCTCAAACATGAAAAGCAGGAGAAAGGGAGTGAAACTGGAAAAAGCCAGAAGGATCCTCACACAGGCTGTTAGAAGGTGCTGTGTACAATGTCAGCTGTATCTGTTTGTCCAGGGTTTATTGCCATGGCCACAGCATTCTCAAAAACTGAGCTGCATTTTCATCAGCATTTTAAAAAATGCCCTAAGTTTTGCAAAAAACATATTATCCCAGATCTCACAGCCAGTGTTACATTGCTTCCACATTAGTGACATTGCCTTGACCTTGGTGACTTCCTCTTGAATGATCCTATGGCTCGTGGACATATGTGTCCTGCTGTGTTGTTAAGTACTTGATATGGTAATGGAGCTTTTGAGAACAGAGACACTGTTTACTTAGTAATCTTCTTGCCCAGCCCAGTGGGTATTTGTATCCTGAGAATCAGGCTTTCTGATGTTACTGTCAGGAGCGGAGCTCTTCCTCTCCACAACCGTGGCTTCCCAGCCATCGTGCTGCATACGAGGCAGATGTTTCGGCTGACGTAACTGCATTTGTCCTGGGCCATGAATTTTGGATTGAAATTCTTCAGAAACAGATCCCTGAGCATGAAAGAACCTAGCATAGTTACTGAGATAATGGGAAAAGGCAAAGAATGCACCAGTCAATTTTATAGAGCGGGGATGTTCTAACAGCCTGGTATCACCTGCTTTGAGCCACTTATATTTGAGAGAAATAGCTGTCTTATTAACATTGTTTAACTCGGACTCTCTATTCCTGGCAGAGGAGCCTAATCTGAACTATTATGGTGAACAGGGTAGGAGAATAGACTATGTTATAAACAAAACTATAAGCCAAGTTATGAAGATGTTGTTTTGGTCATTTGGAAGAGTATTAATTTTACCTAGTTGCCAAAAAAATATTTTCATGACGGATTTAGGATCAGCCTGAATGACTAGATTTTGAAGGAATATAACTTTAGGACATTTTAGCAAAGAGGTGGCCACTAGTGTGATTTTATGTAGCAATAGAATGAGGCAAAGAGGGTGGTAAGCCTAAAATTTATGAGAAGAGCAAGTATATGTGAGATTCAAGTACATTCTGTTGTAAAATCCTGGATGGAGAAACTATTACTGTGAAATGTAAAAGAAAAGAAGAGGCAATCAGCTATAATACTGATGTTTGCATTGCAGTCACCAAGAAAGGACTGGCTAGAAGTTCACTGCATGGAAATGGAGAAGTGCTTTGGGAGGCCCTTTAGTCACTATGGAGCGATAAGGGGATGAATCTGCCACCAGACTCAAACGGTGGCATCCTGACTCCGAGGACCTCAGAATGTGACTGCATTTGGAGACAAAGCCTTTGCAGATGTGGTTAATGTAGAATTGATTTGCCAGGGTAGGTGCAGTCCAGCCGCCTGGAGGGGAGAGGTCTTATAATAGGAAATTTGAAAGAGACACGGAGAAGAAAAGACACAGGAAGAACACGCCATCTGCAAGCCACGAAGCAAAGACTCAGGAGAAACCAAACCTTCCAACCTTTGATCTTGGATTTCCAGTCTCCAAAAAAAAATTTTTTTTGGTACCGGGGATTGAACTCATGACTTCACGTTTGCCAAGCAGGCACTTATGCCACTGAGCTAAACCCCTGGCTCCAAGTCTCCAGAATTTTGAGACAATGATTTTCTATCCTCAAGTCACCCAGCCTGCATAGTTTGTTATGGGCACCTATGCAAATTAACCCAGGGACACAATGTTGCCTGGAGGAAGCTCAGTTGAGGTCCAGGGCCCCCAGGGTCACCACAAAGCCTGGGCTCATCCATCCAAGGGTGAAACCTCGATCAGTATTAATTCATCATGGGTTTTGGGGTTAACCTGCAGATAAAATCCCTGTAGCCGTAACTGTAAAGGTTTCTTAGTAGCAAGTCAAAAATACTGCTTTTACATTCATGTATCGAGAAAGATATTTAATAACAAGTGACAGTTCTTGTAAAGCACTAAGTACAAAAGCCATTGCTCAAAATTACATAATCTATAAAATGCATTTTAACTGTGTAAGATAGCATTTTAAGACCTCTGCAATTTCTTCAGGGGTATTTGTTATGCTTTCGCCAACACTTCTAGAAGAGTATGCAGTTTACAAAAATACTCAAAGTTCAATTTATGAATTAAGTTTAAATTCATAAATTTTTAAAAATGTATTATAGATAACTATGTGAATCTTAAGAAGATTAGGAAAGAACAGAGCCCAATGGTTGGAAAACAGAGCAGCATCTGTTAAATGCTGAGTGTTGCCCCTTTAGCTCTGTGCATTGGCAGCAGAGGTTTTTGCATTTTTTAAATTAACTTTAGAGTTGTGGAGGTGCGTGCCATACCTCCCCCTCTGTTCCTTTTGTGAGTTTATTGTTAAAAGTATGCAGCCGTGGTTCCTCAGACACAATTTCTTCCAGCCCAGAGGCATGTACAGTTGGAGGGAAGCATTCACTTGGGCCCGTGAGGGAACTGCGCTGTGGCAGCCGCCCTGGACGCACCTTCTGGGTCGCACGCTGACATCACAGCAGGAGGCGCGGAGTGTCATGGGCTGCGCTCTGCGGCTGGATGCTGGATCCTGCTGTCAGGACTCATCAGGCCTGATTCCGTGGAGGTTCATGTGCAGCGTTGTGCAGTACAAATACACAGCCGTTCTCTGGGTGATGCCGCTGGGCAGAACCTAATCAGCCTTTCTGTTTGTCATCGCTCCGGGGCTCACGTATTTCCTGAAGCAAGATCCCACTTTTCTAGGCCAGGCTAGGAGGCATCTTGGTGCTAAATGATTTACAAAAATGTGACCCGTAATTGACCCCTGCCTTTTTGCTTTCATTCCTTGATCTCTTACCTGTTGGTGGAGACAGATCTGGTAAACTTGCCAGACATTGCTGGATACAAGGGAGCAGAGAAAAACTCTCTGGGTGACAGCAACTGTGATTTACTGAATAACAGCAGCCATGCATCAGATGTCTCTATGGACACTGTCCATATTCTCTGTTTCCCTAGGGGTCTGGCAGTTATGAATAGATACGTGTTACAGGAGAGAAAAGAGAAGCTGAAGCAAGTTAGGAAAGGTGGCAGACGCTGGATTTAATATGCTCTCTCCTGTCCTGGAATCTAATCCCCTCCTTGTCCTGGAGAGGGAGGATGAAGTGCTGAGGACTGATGTAGGTGGTGGACACGCTGCATATCTGAAATTTCTGACTATGTACAAGTGTGTGTTGAGTCAATCGTCTGCCCAGTAAGGAGGCTCCGTGAAGGGGGATTGTGAAGCGATTCAGCAGGGCAGTCCCAAGCTGTGGCAGGAGTTCTGGACTTAACAGAGGCTCAGTCTGGGCTTTGGCATCAATGAATATGTTGGCTTTTCCTTTCCTGCTGGTCTCTGTGAGAGGAATCTCTCTAATAGAAATGTCTATCACTGAAGATGTGCTACTCTTCTGCTTGCTTTACAATACTCTTATTTCCCAATTCAGTGCCTCCGTCGGCTGCTCTGTCTCTGTTCCACAGCTGATCCCAGCCTAAGCCTGGCTATAGCCTTGGGGAAAGCATTTTCATTCACCTCACAGCCCGGTCCACAGTCCGCTGGGTGTGGGTTTCGGGACAGAGATTACGCTCAGTCCTGTAAACACCGGTAGCGACCAGCTTCCGCGTGGCCGGCCTCGGAGAGCATCTTGAGTCCTTTTCCTCCCTGTGCTACTGTGCATTTGATAGCAGACAGGAGCGCCTCTGGCCAAAGGGAGTGGTCCCTTTGGCTCAGTGTCCAGAGGATGATTGACAGGTAAAACACACACGCTGCCTGTGGGCAAACTTGGATAAAGCAAGAAAGCTGGCCACGAAAGACAGGGGCATCACCCTCAGGGTCCAAGATGGACAAAAGCCCCCCCGCCCCCAAGGCAAGGACCCCCAGCAGACAACGGAGCCACTTCATCTGTTCCATTCACGTCCAGATCACAACTCATGGAATTCCCTGGGTAAGAGCAACGCAGCTCTTCCCTGAAAACCGGTGGCATGTGCCTGCTCTGACCACAGGCAACGGCAAATTATGAATGTAAAATTGACCAACTCTTGGGAAGCTGAGGCAGGAGGATTGCCAGTTAATGTTCCACCTGCGCAGTTTAGCTAAAACCTGTATCAAAAACTAAAAGATAAAAAGGGATGGAGATGTAACTTAGTGTGAAAGTCCTGGATATAATTTCTACTGCACCCCCACTCCAAAAGAATGCAAATTAAGTAGCGCTAATTGAGGATTCCGGTTTAGGCTTGCTTATCACTATTTATCAACTTTTCCTAATGGGGAAACTATGTTCCGCCAGTCTTCTTTGTCAGTGCCACTGGAAAATAGTCATTTTTAAGGGTAAGAAAAATAATGCCAAAATGTCATGAGTACTTTCACTTTATAATCAAAAGACCATAAAATTGACCACATTGCTAATTTTGGATTATATAAGGAGCAAGTGAATTTTCCACCCTATCATTTCACAAACCATTAGTCTGCGGAGCATTGGAATTAGAGCAGCGGAGTAGGGTGCTAGTTAGGGAAAGGGAGAAACGACTGGGTTATACAACTATAGAATTTACAGTAACTGCAGTTGACTCTAGTGTTGAATGCAAGTTCTTTGTTAGAATTTTGTGTCTTTTCCTTCAAATAGCGTCTAGGGTATTCAGTTCATTTGCTGAAGTGTTCCATTATGGAATCCCTTACCTCTCACACACATCCTGCAGTAGGATCCCGTGTCCCTCATGATTTACTGCTACTGCGACCAGATACGGCCCAGGGCTCACACCGAGCTCCATCCCCAGCCACCTGTGTCTTTCCTTCTTCTTTTCTTTCTGTTTCTCTATGTTTCTTCTTTCTTTCCTTCCTTTCTCTCCCTCTTTCTCTCTTTTTCTTTCTCTCCTTCTTTGCCTGTCTGTCTGTCTCCTTTGTTTCCTTCTGGGACACATTCCCCCTAATTTGCTAACTCGCTTAGTCTGGGCCCAGCATCCCTCAACCTCCCGAAGTGCTGGATGCCAGCCCTAATGCCTGGTCACCACATCCAGGCTTCCTGCCTTTCGTAAGCTGCTGTATAGATGTGATGCTCTGCCTTCTGAGGCAACTTTCTGGAAAGACCAGTTCTCTCACCTCCATGTCATCTTTCATATCAAGGTAGAAAAGGCCGTGATCTGTCCCAGGGCCTCTCAATCTGCACACGGCACTGGAGCAATGGTGGGGCTTTTGCTTGTTGCTGCCTCTGCGTTGTGTCACAGCTGGCTGTTACTTGTGTTTCTGAGCATGCCTCCCAGGGCTTTCTTTAGATATTTGCAGGATGGTCCTGGAGTCTGGGAGGCTGTGAGCCTGTGACATGGCAGTTGCCCAGTGCCACATCCCTAGGGACTCCAGGCTTGGTGATTCAGGACTTCCACTGCCATTTTAAGTCCTAAATTTTGAAGAAGAGCTTGTACATTTTTGTTTTGCACTGGGCTCCACAGGATCTGCAGTGCTTCTATCTGGAGTGGGGAGCATGGTAATCCTCTGAAGCACATATGGAAAAAAGACAGTGAATATTTACATTTTCAAAAATGTTTGCAGTAAAACAAACATTGCCATCGATCGCCTCAAACTTCTCCTCATTGCTCCAAATGCATTTATCCCGTTTCTCCTGCCACTCTCTGAAGCAGTTCTGGAAATTCCCTTTCTTGAAGACTGTTAGCTATGCTGTCATGGCTGCCTTGATATCCTGAATCCATTCAAAGCATTTACCTGCCCTTGTCACCTTGTGCCTGATCTGGCGAATCATGTGGTGGGAGTGCATCTTAATGATTTTACTTGACAGAGCTGCCATACATGTTTCGAATGGGTTCAGGATCCTGAGGCAGCTACGAAAAGACCCTCGAGAGAGAGCGATTCGAGAGCTGCTTCAAAAGTGGCCAGAATGATGGGCTTAGTGCGTCTCAAGGGGAAGTGGTTAGAGAAGAGCAGCTAAACGCCAATGTGTCTTTCGGTGGAATAATTATTTCAATTAAACTATTCCCTGTAGCTCTTACCCCCATTTTGTACATTGTGATGAAAGATCAGTAAACACTGGTAACTAGTTCTGGAATCCTAGGTGTCCCCATGAATGAGAGCACCCTGTGGCCTACAGGAATAGTGGGGAGTCAGCAGCAGTGGCCGCCAAAGGCATCCACAGGGACCCCATTTGGTAAATATTTTTCCCTCGTTGTACTCAATCTCGTGCAGTTCTCTTCTTGTCACCCTCACCTCCGTGCACATTCGGGGAGCCACGGGCTAGGTTTTAGACAGAGAGAAATAAGGTGTGACATGTGCTGACTTCTGCAGGGAAAAGCAGGCTTGACTCTTGGCTGTACAGATTTTAGTGAGAAAGTAGAGCAGCAGCCCCACTTCCTAGCAGTGACGATAAGGATGCGTCCTCCCATCGAGAAGCACCCAGCTTCGTCTCTTCTCTCTTTCCTGCACTCAGCTCATCCCTTCGTGAGCCTCTCTCCAGGACCCCTTCCAGGGAGCTGCTTTCAGGGGAAGGCTGTCCCTGTCAGATGTTCCTGGAAGGAGGAAGTTGCTGTTCTCCAGCGCTGTCTACTTGCAAAAGCTTTGGGCATCTCACTGAGAGGTTTGGTTAAGACCACTCAGCTTCTGTACATTGTCCCCGCCAAGGAGCAACTGGTTCCCTGAGGACACCTTTGCCTTGGAGCAGCCCTCAGGATGACACTTCCCCTTGAATCTGATAGGATGTCTACCTGGCTGGAGCACCATGGCCAGGATGAGTCCCTGGTCAGCCAGGGCTGGGCAGCATAGCATATCTTACTGGTTTCCACAGCAACACCTCTTTCCTTTGAACTCTGGTAGGAGCATCCCTGATCCCAACTACATCACTGGTTCAGCAAAAGATTTTTGCACCAAGTGATATGCATTTTTGCACATCATTACATTGACAGTTGAAGCATGCTGTCTCTGGGCTCTCAGATTTAAATAAAAAGTGAGAATCAGGCCCTCTAGAACGAACTCTGCAGAAAGTGTTTGGGGCTCTGCACAAGGGTCTCCAGTTGTCAACTTTCTAATAAAATAGTCCACTTCATGTCTAGCAGGGAGTCCTTCATTTACCCTGATTAACTTTTAATGTCAGAGATTAATATAAGAACCTGTTTAAATACTTGCTCAGAGCCAAGGTAAATAACTTAATATAATTTATTCAAAATCTTGTAGTGATGTTCCTATCAGGGCCAGGCTCCCTGGCAGAACCCACTTCTCTAAAGCTGTGTGTCTGGAGAATCGTCTCAGTGAGGTGTGGTTTAAAGAGCAGAGAAAGCTGAACCCAAAGACTTACTGACTCTCACTGGGCTTTTTGATGACCGCTGCCATTCTGTCTTCAAATGCCCACACCAGGCATTTTCTGTAATGGCAAGACACAACTATAGCGCCAAGATGCACAGTGACCTTATAATACAAGATGTCGAAGTATATGGGGATTTAGGGTTTGATTATCTTCCATAAAGACTTTTTATTTTTTTTTATTGTTTTGAAATTTTATTTTAAAGAGAGTACAACCAAACATAACAAAGCAGAACAAAGCAGATCAGAAGAAAACAATATAAGTAACTCAGTTTTCAAAGCAAGACAGCAGGAGATCATCACTGTCTATCATATTGTCTCTTGTTTTCTTCTAAATAGCTGTCCATATCTTCACACACAATGAATTTATACACAACAAAATAGTATTAAGCAGATCAGAACAGAGTGATGAAGGCATTACAGGCCTTCAAAACCAGACAATAGGGAAATCAACAATGGCTGCCATAATGTCTCTCATTCTCTTCAAAATAGCTGTCTGTACCTTCATGTATGTTGAAATTAAACAAAACAAAACAGACGAAAATCACTCTGACAAAGAATAATAGTATTGCTGGATTTCACAGCATGAAACGATGGAGTCAGCACTGGGTACCATAGGGTCTCTTTTTCTTCAAAGTAGCTGTTCATTTCATCATCCATTATATAATCAATTCTCATAAACTAGTTAGGAGAAGATCTATGCATGTGTGAGCCTCTACATGTATACATATCCTTTCTGTATTAGAGGGAAAAACAAAACAAAACAAATTCCTAGAAAAACACAAAACAAAAAAGACAGACAAATAACAATAGCAAAGAGCCCAAAACACTGACAATATAGGCCTTCAAAACAAGGTGATATGAGTGTAACTAAAGTCGTTATTTTACATAATGATCTTCAAGAGTTCCTCAGATCAAGATACAATAATAGGCACAATTGTTCCAATCCTATGAATGTTAACTATTTTCTTCCAAGAACTTATAGAATTTGTAGCACAATCATCTTAGCTATCCTAAGGGTGTTTATATAATTTTAGATATTTTTTCTTTTCCCTTCCTTTTTCTTTTTCCTCATTTTTCCTGGGATGTTATTTTTTCCCTTTAAGCAGATTCTTATCCTTTCACTATATTTATTGAGTATTTTGTATCTTATGTACTTTTACCATTTCTTACACTAGGGAGTCTATACAGTATTTACACATGTAAGTTTGAATTATTTCACTTATGAGTATGGTCTCGAGTTGCACCCATTTATTTATGAATATCTCAAGGTGATCATTCTTCATAGCTGAGCAGTACTCCATTGTATAAAAATACCACATCTTTTTTATCCATTGCTCAGTTGATGGTCATTTACGTTGTTTCCAATATCTGGCTATTACAAATTGTGCTGCTATAAACATGGTTGCACATATATCACTGTGGTCTGATGTTTTCAGTTCTTCTGGGAATATGCCCAGAAGTAGCTGGGTCAAATGAGACTTCCAAACCCAGCTTTTTGAGAAATCTCCAGACTGATTTCCATAGTAGTTGCACCAGTCTACTCTCCCACCAACAGTGCAGAAGAGTTCCTTTTGCCCTGCAGCCTCTCCAGCACTTGTTGTTGGTAGTTTTCTTTATCCTGGCCATTCTTTCTGGAGTGAGATGGAATCTCAGTGTGGTTTTAATTTGCATTTCTCTAATG
This sequence comes from Dolichotis patagonum, assembly GCA_004027295.1. Classification (NCBI taxonomy): domain Eukaryota; kingdom Metazoa; phylum Chordata; class Mammalia; order Rodentia; family Caviidae; genus Dolichotis; species Dolichotis patagonum. Next base: position 42,662 of record PVJX010014238.1, read on the forward strand.
ACCAATGATGCTGAACATTTTTTTCATGTATTTTTGTGCCATTTGTATTTCTTCATCTAGAACTGTGTATTCATCTCAGATGTGCATTTTTGGATTGGGTCTTTGAATTTCAGAGTTATGATTTTTTAAAAAATTCTTTATATGTTCTAGGCAGAAGTCCTTTGTCTGAGGGACTGTTCACTAAGATTTTTCCCAAATTTGTGAGTTTTCTTTTGATTATGCTGGAAATTTCTTTCAACATGAAAAAAACTCTTTAATAGCATGTGATCCCAGTAATTGATTCTGTGAATTGTTTCCCATGTGGTTTGATTCTTATCCATGAACTCTCTAGCTACTCCTATGTCTTCAAGATTTCTACCTACTTTGTCTTCCAACAGATTTAGTGTTTCTGTTTTAATATTTAGATCTTTGATCCATTTAGACTTTAGTTTACTGCATGGTGATAGGCATGGTTCTAGTTTTAGTTTTTGGCATGAGGAGAGCCAATTTTTCCAGCACCATTTATTAAAGAGACTATATTTCTTCCAGTGAATGTGCTTGGCCTCTTTATCAAATATAAGGTGGCTGAGTGTGTTTGTAGTTGTAGTTGTATCTTCTAATCTATTCCATTGTTCTTCAGGTTTGTTTTTATTCTAGTACCATGCTGATTTTATTACAGTAGCTTTGTAGTATAACTTCAAGTCAGGGATTGTGATGCCTTCTGCCTTGCCTTTGTTACTTAGAATTCCCTTTGCTATTTTAGGACTGTTCTGGTTCCAGATGAATTTTAGGAGTGATTTCTCTAGATCTGTGAGGTATGCTACTGGTATTTTTATTGGGATTGAATTAAATCTGTATAATAATTTTTGGAGAATGGTCATTTTCACAATGTATTTTCTTCCTATCTCTGAACGAGGGATTTCTTTCCATTTTCTAAGGTCCTCTTCAATTTCTTTTTCAGGGTATTATAATTTTCCCTGAATAGATCTTTTACTTCTTTTGTTACAGTGATTCCTAAGTATTTAATTTTTTGGATGCTATTGTGAAGGATGTGGCTTCTCTTATTTCTCTCTCAGTATTTTTGTTGTTAGTGTATAGAAATGCTATTGATTTTTGAGTATTGACTTTGTATCCAGCTACATTGCTGAATTTATTTATTATATGTAGGTGTCTTTCAATAGAGTTTTGGGGGTCTTCTATGTAGAGTATCATGTCATTTTCAAATAATGATAATTTAACTTCTTTTCCTATTCTTATTCCTTTTATTTCTCTCTCTTTTTTAATTGCTCTTGTTAGTATTTTCAGCACTATATTGAATAGGAGTGTTGATAATGGATATCCTTGTCTTGTTCCTGATTTTAGTTAGGGTAAAAGTTTTCAGTTTTTGGCCATTTAATGTGATGCTGGCTATTGGTTGTCATAGATGGCTTTTATCATATTGAGGTAAAGACAATTTATTCCCATTTTTCTGTAAGGTTCTTATCATGAATAAGTGTTGGACCTTATCAAAAGCTTTTTCTACATCTATAGAAATGATCATGTTGAAAAGGGTGAAATCATTATAGTCCCTGTGGAAATACAGAAGATCATCAATACCTATTTTGAAAACTTCTACTCTCATAGACTTGATAACACAGAAGAAATGTACAGATTCCTAGAAACATATGAATTACCAAAGCTGGGTCAAGAAGATGTAAAACTTCTGAGCAACCCAATTTCAATTAACAAAATTGAAAATGTAATTAAATTCTTACTAACAAAGAAAAGCCAAGGTCCAGACGGATTCACTGCAGAATTCTACAAAAATTCAAAGAAGACTTAATGCTGACACACCTCAGACTCTTCAATGAAATTGAAAGGGAAGCAATTCTCCCTAACTCATTCCTGGAAACAAATATTACTCTAATACCAAAACCAGAGACAGACCCAACCAAAAAAGAGAACTACAGGCCAATCTCCCCAATAAACACAGATACAAAAATTCTCAATAGAATACTGGCAAATACAATGCAGCAAATCATCAAGAAGATTATACACCATGACCAAGTGGGAGTCATCCCAGGAGTGCAGGGATGGTTCAACATACACAAATCAGTAAATGTAATACACCACATCAACAGAGCCAAAAATAAGAATCACATGTAAAGATTTTTTTAAAAAAGAAAAAATGTGTAGATCTGTATTTGCACTAAGTATTTTTTTTTTTTTTTTTGTGGAAGGAGACAGTGATCCATTTTATAAAGAAGAGCTGCCATTTTTGTATTGGTAATTATGGTTTTCTGACCCTTTTGAATTCCTCATCATTAACAAATGAGGCAATTTTTCAGTAGGATTACAGGTTATCCAATATGCCCATGCAGGTTTCGGTGAGGCTGAAATCGCCCCCGTCTCCAGGGTATATTAATTTTTTACTCCAAGGGTGTGGGTGGAAGGAATCATCCCTCATCTCTGGGGCATCTCAGTTTATTTTGGATGTGTTTATAATACATACCAGGGATTTTGGGACAGTGGCGCCTCTGCACATCATGTCTTGATCATCTACAGTCTCTTTTCTGGGCTCCATAGCCTCCCACTTCCTCTGTTCCCCTGATTCCCTTCTCCTTTGCCAAAAGTCCATCTCCATGAGTCCTACCATCTCTTATCTATTTTACTCTTTACTTAATATTTTGAATTTTCTCATGTAAGAGAAATCATGCAATATTTACCTTTCTGTGTCTGATTTATTTTATTAACCATCATGAGCTCAGGATCCATTCATCTTCCTGCAAATGATGTAGATTTGTTCTT
>PVJX010014239.1:0-45408 GCA_004027295.1 Dolichotis patagonum
CATTTGTTTACAAAATAAGAACTGTTAATTTTAGAAGTGTTCATTGAAAGAATTTTTTTTGAGATAGAGTCTTGCTGTATAGTTCAAGTTGGCTTTAAACTCATGGTGATCCTCCTGTCTCAGTCCCCCAAGTGCATGGGATTACCATGCTCCGCTAGAAGTGTTATGAGGATACAAATAGAGCACATGTTTAAATAATGGAAAACATAGAGAACAATGTTGGGCAGTATTTAAATAATATAACTGTTACCTAGAAGAAGGTGGATACAGATGTCAAAGAAAAGAACATTTTTGGGAAAGAACAGTTTGGCTACACTGAACCAGGTTAGCCTGGACTAGTGTCATGATAAGGAGAGGAGAGGCCTCTACCTCCTCTTTCTCCTCCTCCCTCCTCCTCCTCCTTCTCCTCCTTCTCCTCCTACTTCTTTTAATAGGGGCTTTCCACAAAGAAGTTTTGAGAAGCTATTTATTAGCTGGGAAGAATTCCTCAATTGAAACCAGGGTACTTTCACCTAAGAGTGCCGAAGGCCTGCCATACTGCCCTCAGCTGTTTGTTTAACTCTGCTGGAACATTCTGTGCTTTGACCTTTAGCAGATGTGAATACAGCTCTCCAGCAATCTCCTGGTTCCCCTTTACAAAGCCTTTCTTTTTTTTTTTTCTTTCATTTTTTTTCTTTTTGGTCTTAGGTATTGAACCCATGCTAGGCGAGCTATTCTCTACCACTGAGCTACTTTCCTACCTCCCTAGCCCACTTTCATATACTAGCGAAGTTAACAGCACAACTTAGCATCATAAATTGGAAACTTCCAATGTAAGGATTTATATTGGATCCCAAATTCATTTCTTGAAACACTGCTCATAGAATATGTATTAAACATATGCATATTAATTTATTTGTATTTATTAGGAAGGAAGATTCACTGCAGCAGACAGGGTCAGAACAGACACATAACATGGCTTCAGCTACAAGCAATGACCGGTCAGATCCTTGACCATACCTCTCCCAGAGCTCCTAGGAAATGCTGACCTCAACCTCTGACTCAGTGTGAGCATTTCTGCTCTTGCTTTACACTGGACTTCAGTGAAATTCCTCATTAACATCTCTATGTTGGTTGTTAAGGCTTAATTCTTCTATGGGAATTAAAATACTCCCTCCCACTTTCCTGATTTCTCAATTTTTTACAAAACTTGAATGTAGAAAACATAACATTTCCTGAAAAATTCTGAGAAGAAATTCCTGCACAGTAACAGTGAGGACAGTGAGGTTGGAGCAAAGTTTCCCATTGAGAGGGTAGTAAGACTGGAGAAAGGTAACAGAGACTTGATCACTTAGGGCCCTAAGTGAAATGGGGTGCCATGGGGACCTCTGAATAGAAGAGTAATGTGGTTTGGCTTGGATATTGAGGGTATAATTCAGGCTTCTGTGTTAAAAGTAGAGTAAGGGCAGTGTAGAGGATTTATAAGGTCGCTACAATGATCCACAGAGTCAGATGTAGAAGAATACAAAAGGGCTGTCTGCCCACTGGAGAGTCAAACAACGCAGTGGAAGGTGGAGACCTGGAGTTCACTACAGGGTCCGTTGGTGTCTGTTTTGGGAAGCTGATAGGTCTGCTAGAATCTGAAGAATCTGGGCTGGAAAGATGAATTCTGCACTACAGAGCTGGAGACAGATACCCAAAGGTGATGGTGAAGACTGGAGCTCCCCCATAGAAGCAGAACTGACTTCCGTCTTCTTTCCCTTTTAAGTCCATGAAGGCTACAAGGTTAGTGGTTGGTGACATTCACTCCCAGGGTGAGGTCTTCCATCTATCATACAGTCACACTCAAAACTATGCTAAGCTAATCAACCAGGTGTTTCTTTCTTTCTTTTTTAAAACTCAAATTGACATAATAGTGAACTATTCACTATTATGGTCAGGGAAAGGTCCTTGTGCAAAAAAACTACAGTTAGGTTATTGTAAAAATCGAGGTGAAAGATGGTGGCAGTGAGAACCCGAATGGAAGCAATAAAAGTGTGAGAAGTGTTTGGATTCTGCATATCTTTTGAATATGGGGCTGATAGGATATTTAGCAATTGTAGAGTGTGAGAGGAAGAGGAATTGAGGATGAATTCACTATTTTTGGTCTGAGCCTGGCAGAATGGAGTTACCATTAACTGAGGTGGATAGCGGCTAGAATGCAGAGGAGGCACTGTAGAAGAAGAGTTTTGACTATTATGTGTTAAGTTTAAGATTCTTCTTATACATCTGTTATGGCTTGTGTTTAGACATCCCCCCAACGCCTCATGCAGTCATGAGCGGGGAGAGGTGAACTTTTCAGAGGTTGTTGACTCTATAGAGTTTGTGATTGATTCATGATTCAGTGCTGGGATGACGCATGTGAGGGCTACACTCACCCTAGGGCCAGTAGCCTGTATACAATATAAAGAACAGAAAGAGGCTTTTTCGCCTGCCCTCTTGTTGCTTTGCTATTTTCTGCCCACCATGACTGTTCTCCTCCACTAAGCCAGCCTACTTTGGAGAAAACCAATTATGGGCTGAAACCTCCACAAACTGTGAAGTAAATAAACCTTCCCTCTTTTAACTTTGGGTGTTGGGTACTTTCTCTCGTCAACAAGAAAACTAAGACAACATCTAAATGGAGCTATCAAGTATGCATAAAGGATTCTGGGTTTGGGGCAGAAGTCTGGACTAGGGACAGAAAACAGGATTGAGCAGCATACAGAAGGCACTTACACCCACGAAGTTTTTACAGCCAGCATTGCTGTAGATTATATAGCCCTATTCTTTGGGGGAACTCCCTGGACCTATATCTATTTACTCTGCTGAGAAAGACTGAAGAAATAAACATCCTACCTACCTAAATAATGACAGATGGGTCATTATTAACTGTATAATGCTGTTTATGCTCAAATGCAGCAGACATCTGATTTTACTAGAGATGAGGAAAACCAGCCACCAGCTCCAGGGGAAAGTCTTTATGGACTGACAATTAGGAAAGCTATGAAAAAAGGAAGGTGCAAATAGCGGTTCTTAACCCTTTTAGACTATAGCCCAAGCTGTGCAAAACTAGTTTTTTGTTGCTGTTATTTACACAGTGCCTAAAATTTACCAGAAGCCGCGCATGCCTGATCTCTTTGAGCTGTACGCCAGTCTTGCAAGGAGGAAATAATGATAAGCCTCATTTTATGGTGGACAAAACTGAGCTCAGTGAAAGGAGCTGGCATCAGAGCAACGGGACACAATCACACAGACATCAGGAGTCCTCGTACAGAGGTCAGCCTAAACCCAAATATTGCCTTTCCCCCAGCAGCCCTCCACCGCAAAGCCTGTAGAGACAGCAGGGCGCCCCAGTCCCTCAACCCCGCCCCTCTGCACCAGTCTTGCGGGCCGCCCGCCCCCAGATCCCATTTCTAGATGGTATGGTCCTTTCCTCCTATCGCGAGACTGGACCTGGCGTGCTTCTGGTTGCCAGGGAACAGCGTTCCCGACTCTTTGGATCGCTTTCATCTGCCACCTGTGAAGAAGCTGAGGTGATGGGAAAGGGCCCTGCCTTTTGGGGTGAAAGGGTGACGCTCAGAGTGTCAGCGGTGGACTTTTGTGCCTTCAATGCTCTGGCGACAGGTTACTAGCGCCGAGTGCGGCTGAAAGGGGAGGGACTGCACGGAGACCCCGGGACCTGCTATCGAGTGGGCGGAGTCGAGGGCGGGGTCGTGGGCGGAGTCACGTCCGGCTGCGTGGCGGAGGGCGGGCTGTGGGGGAGGTGGGCAGAGTCAATGGGAGGACGCAGGGCACGGCTTGGGCAGGTCCAGTCCCAGAGACCGATTTCCTGCACCTAGGCAGGTGCAGCAAACATTCCCAAGGTTAGGGCCCCACCTTTCCATGCCTTCCAGCCACGAAGGTTTATAAACAATGACCAGTAAATGTGTGATCAGGGACTCACTTTTCTCATAATTAAAGGAATGTCGACCAAACTCAGAACAGAATCTTTTGGGTTTCTATCAGGTTGGCAAAGGCGACCGCGCTTTGTGGAGAACCAGATTGGCGCCAAACCAAGGAGTGGACACAGGCACTGTAATGTCAGCGAACCCCGCGGGTGGTAATGTAATTTGGTGTAATCGATTTGGAGCACAGCTTGTGAGACTACCAAACTAGAAACACAGGTGTTCTTTGATAAAGCAATTCTGATTTATATTACGGATGTAGAGCTTAACTAAAGGTTGACACAAAGATACTAATTTAGAGTTGATGTATTGTGTACCTATGGCAAAATTCACCTTTCCAAGGTACAGTTCTCTGATTTTGACAGTTATGTAATTGCCACCACAAGACAACACAGTTTTACTGCCCTGCGGGGGGGCCCCCTCCGTACTCTGTAGTTAGCACCGCTGGCATTCCCCTCTGGCAGCCATTCATCAGTATTCTGTCTCTACAGCTTGCCTATTCTAGCATGTTATACTGATGGAAATCAACACCATGTCACTTTCTGAATTGGGCTTCTTTCAGTTTAACACAATGCAACTGATACTCATCCATGTTCTGCGTACTAGTTGCTTGTTCCCTTTCCTGCTGATGTATTTTGATTCGTAGCAGTTTGCTTATCCACTCCCTAGTGGAGTGACATTTGAATTGTTTTCAGAGTTTTGGGAAATACTTAACTGTAAGTATTCATGCACAGGTTTTTATGTGAATATGAGGTACATGTTTAACTTGATAAGGAACTGCCAACAGTTTTGCAAACTGCCCTTTCCGTTTTGTATTCTCACTGACAACATAGGTGTTCTGGTTATTCCCCAACTTGTCTGAGCTGGGTATTGTCAATTTTAAAAAATTAATTTTTGCCATTTAAGTAAGAGTATAGTGGTATCTCATTGTGGTTTTAATTTTAAAAATTCAGAGGGCTGCCTAGACTGAACATCTTGTCATGTGGTAATTTGGCGGCCCTCCATCTTCCTGGGTGATATGTGTATCCAAATCTTTGTTTTTCTTACTGATTTTTACTGCTTGTTTATATATTCTGAATACAAGTCTTTTTCAGAGATATGTTTTGTAGCTGTTTTCTCCTGCTTTTGGATTTTGTTTTCTTTTTACTGACAATGTCTTTTTGAAGAATACAAGTTTAAAATTTTGATACATTCCAGTTGATCAGTTCTTTCTGAATCATGCTTTTGATGTTACATTTTAGAAGTCTTTGCTTAATCTACAGTCACGTATTTTCTAGACATTTTGTAGTTTTATGAGCTACTTCAGGCCTGATACTCATTTTCAGTAAATTTAAAAATTGCTTTTAATAGCAAATTCAACGTGAGTTAATTACAAAGGCTGTATCTATGCACTGCTATGCTATGCTTCTGTTTGAAAGAATGAAGCATGTCTATAAATGTTAATATAGAAAAAATCTTTAAAATATATTTCATGTGAAAAAGAATGTTTCAAAGCACTAGGCCATTTATGAGTGTGTTAGGGTAGTATAAAGGATAGAAGGTTTGTGTATGCCTAAAAATGAAAAAATAATAACATTGGTTCTTGAGGGGAATTTTTACTTTAAAAACTTTTACCTTCTTTTATATTATTTGATTTTTGTCTTTCCTAGATAAGTATTCCTTATATGATAAAAATATGTATCAAGTAAAAAAGAACATAAATAATTTTTAGACCTAAAGATAATGGAAATAAATTAAATCTCCCTTTTTAGGATTGCTGTTCTAATTACCTAGCAAAGAAAGACTCATTTTCTTTTGATTCTTTCATTCATCCAAAACAATCAAATTATAATCACCATATATTTCCACTTGGGCTTTAATTCATCTATGGAGGTTGTGTTTCCTACAGCATATATGAAAAGGTTTAAATTAATCGTTTGAAGTGAATGTCAAGAAAAGTTGATGTATTTGTAGTGATTTATTGCCATATGTCTATATAATTAAATATCATCAAGTAAATACTATTATATTTCCAAAATATTTTAATATCATAAGGAAATATGCTTCTCATATAATGTCAGGTGAGAAAGATGTGAGCCCGATTTTGCTGAAAAAGGCATAGAGAAAAAACCAGAAATGTACCAGCAATGAACAATTTAGGGTATTAGAATGTTGGGTGATTTTTAAGTTTTTAAATACTTTTCAATAATATTAAAAATCTTCTACAACAAATAAATTTTTTATTTATGAATTCAAGGTACACATCATAGAAAAATAAAAAATACAGATAAGTAAAAGGCAAAAAAAAAAAAAAAGACACAGGAACATTCAGTTGTGTCCTTGATAAAAAACTGCCAACAGTTTTGCAAACTGTATTTTCCATTTTGTATTCTTACTGGCAACACAGGAATTATGGCTGTTCCTACCACTCTTACTACCTACTACTCTTTGCTGGTGTGTGATCATTTCGCAGGTCTCTTACTATATATTCACTGAATTAGAGAAATTGGGCTCTAAGCAAGATTATTGGCAATTTATATTCCTCTCCTCTCCTCGCCTCTCTCCTCTCCTCTGCTGTATTGTCTCTCTTCTCTCCTCCCTTCTCTTCTTTTCCTCTCCCTTTCCTTTTTTCTTTTAAAAAAATTGTTAGTATGTTTGGAGTATGTAATGATTACATTCATCATGGAGAATTCGTACATGAACATAACATTTCTTAATTCTTCTTTTCTCCCTTTGCTTCCCTTCTCTTCCTTTCCCTTTTCTTCTCTTTCTCCTCTTCCATCTTAGTCCCCCTTCCTTTTGCAAAAGTTCTATCTCCTTGGTCCTTTTTATGTTTCTTTTATTGTTGTTTATTTCCCTTATAATTCCTTCTATCTTCCCTCTGTCCCTCCTTCCTTCCAATATATAGTCCTGCCTGCTTACTATCTTAGCCAGTCTTCTATTAGAATATTTCCTTTAATTATTCATTGGTAAAAGCTTCTTAAATATCTAAATTTATTAAGCTTTTATACGTAATCAATGTTGAATATACTTTCCCTAGTTTCTCAGGTGCTTTTTAATTTCATTTAGAAGTCTTTTTGTTATGTTTGAGATTCACAAACATTAAAAGTTATATAATCAAATTATTAGTCTCTTTCTCTTTGATTTATATTCTTGGAGTCATGCTTAATAAATCTTTAATTCCATCATTATGAAAATTATCTTTATTTTCCTTCTAGTCCTTTGATGATTCAATGTTTTACATTTATTGACTTCAAAATTAGTTTTTATTTTATTTAAGTACTATTGTCAAAAATGGCAAATTGTACTATAACATTTACAATGGAGGGAAAACAGCAATTACTATCTTATTCCTCAGAGGCAAACATCTCGCACTCTTAAATATCATGTTTAACTATTATTTGGCTTCATCAATTTTGAATATTCTTCTTGATCCCCTAACTTGATTAACTTTTTTGTGCTCCCCCTCCTTTTGCACATGCCTTCCCACATATACCCAATTAAGGCACAATATGTGTGTAACTATAGTCACATATCGTTCGAGTTCTGACTTATGCAGTGCTTTACTTTTCTTGTGGGATTTCTATGTGACAATTGAAATTTCTTCTCAAATACTCAAATATATCTTTAAAATCTGACTTCAATGTTCTTTATCCATACTTTTCCCCACAAGTCCAAATTAATTCAAAGATAGTTTGTCAGTTACACTTACCCTTCCCAGGAACTGTATTTAATTTAATTCACTCTTTTCAGGGGAGAACATAGTAGAGCAGACCCATTCTGAAAGCAGATAGAAAAGCCATATAAATTTCGCCATGCGAACCCATGGCCTTGTGTATCTGCTTTCCTGACGTGTATTATGTGGATTCTGCACTGCCTCTGTGTTGCTGCTCCCTCTGTATCCTGCAATACCTCTCCCTCGACAGCATGCTCAGTGTGCTTGGAAGACATTTGGCCCTTTGGTGACTTGTGCGTTTTGGTTGTGATGTAATGGGCTAGGGTGATCCATCATCCCACGGTAATAATGCTGGTGAGTCCAAACCCTTTGGCAGAGTGTGAACAATGTTGATATCAATGCCTTTTTCAATTGCCAAGATGGAAAGAGTTGACCTACTTGTTGCTTAAGTGTCAGCTTTGGCACATTGACTGGTTGGAGGCCAAATCATATTACCTATCTGTATTCTTAGGAGGAGCTCAGATTGGCAATATTTGTGATTTCTCCTATGTCCAAAGCCTCTCTGGACTCTATTTGTGACTCACAGACAGACAGAAAGAAAGATGATTGTTACACTTTCAAGGGCACAAGGAATTGTCCTTTGTTCTGTTATGAGAGAAATAGTTTCATGCATAAATGTAGGAATTAGAAAGAATTTGGTGGAAGATACCCATTCACATGTAATGCTATGTAGTTAGAGGACCAAAGCAAGACAGTCTTTCTTGTTTCTTCCATTTTATTCAGCATCCCATTACTCCACCATCACTGGAGAGTCTGGAAAGGTCCTGATCGAGGGTACAGTGTGGAAGGATCACACTGTAGCCTTGGTCATCATTGTCTAGGATTTCTTGCTTTAGACAACAGCATCAGAAATAGAATGTCACGTGTAAATAGGATCATGTGAAAATCAATCAAGGAGATTGGCAAAGTGCACCCAGTCTGTAGGTTTTGGTCTCTTACCTGATGGTGGAGGTACAACCATGGGTTTCAGAAGGGGAGGGCTGAGCCGGGGAGAGCTGTACCATGGAGGTTGGTGTACTTTAAAAACACTGTGGCAGGGAGGGCAGAGAAGAAGGAAAGTAAAAACAATTAAGATGTGTTATGTACATGTGTCAGTTCTCCATGATGAATGTAATCATTATGTACTGCAAACGTAATAATAAAGAATAGAAAACAAGCAATTGAAAAACAAAATAATGTGGCATCAAGGAGAAGTTTGAAAGAGAATTGGGAGAATCTCAGGCTAAATCTCAGCTGGAGCAGGAAAGGCCATAAGATGTGATTAAAATATACAATGAAGGTTAAATTTAAAAGTTTATTACAGTAAAGACACATTGTCATTAATCTCCCTCAAAACACTCCCCTGCTCTTACACATTTGTCTGCTACTTTCTGAAGCAGTTCTGGAGGACCTTTCTTTGTGCCTTTATGTGGAGTGTTAAAAAATATAGTGAATACTATGAATACCATCCTGCAGAAAGAGAGGCTTGTGAAACATTACACTGTGTCTTTATCTGTCTTGTTTACTGTGTCTAGTACCATGCAACTTCCTTAAAGTGAAAATGAGCATGAAAAGTTGGAGTTTTCAATCAATTCAGGACACCAAGGCAGGCATGGCAGCACAACCAGATACTCACAAAAGAGGACTTCCAGAACGGCTTCAGAAAGTGGCAGGAATGAGTGGATAAGTGTGTTTAGAGCAAGGGAGAGTATTTTGAGGGGGACCAATGGTAATCTGTCTTTTACTGTAATAATTTTAAAAATTTAAACATTCACTGTATTTTTCAACTGCACTGTGTAGAATAAGAAAGGTAAAACCAGAAGAGGGTAGCAGGAAAGCTTTAGCAAATGGTCAACACAAAGAAGAGATTTGATGAGAGGTAGGGAAGACCCAGAATCCTCCCATGTTTTCTCCTCTAGGCACAGGAAGCCAGGGAAATGGTTCCTTTCTGCATTCTCCTTTAGCTCCTTTGCAGGCAGTATGTTTTGTATTATGAGGACATAAGATCAAATAGTCCATGGACTCAAGAAGACTTGGGGTGAAGTTGGGGAGCCCTTAAATATGACTTTTGTCATAATATGACACTTAAAACAAGACTCTGAGTAGTTGGGTATAAACATTAACCCATCATTTAAACATCTGAGTGTCTTGCTTTTTAATGCTTTTGTTTTAGGATGTCAATGGATATTATAAAAGGCAACCTAGATGGAATTTCAAAACCAGCCTCAAGTTCAAGAACACGTCCCAGGAGTAGGAGTTCAAGTGTTTCTTTAGAGGTGCTCTCGCCAGAACCAGGGCCCTGCATGGTAACTTGCTGCTTAGAAATGAATTGACTGCCTCCTTCTAGTTTCTGTGGTTGATAAAACCAGGGTAGTTATTAATAGCCATTTTAAATTTCCTCTTTAGAGAGTGTGTTCAGGGAGCATTTACTGGGTTTTTGGATTTTCCTCTAGATCATTTAATTATGAAAGTACTCTTACCTCTTAGCTCCCTCTTACCCCTTTCTTACTTATTTTGGAGTGTGGTTTATTTTTTCCTTCATAGGGCAGGTTTTATTCCAATATGTACCCATTGATACTTACTATGAAAAAGCTTCAGTATTTAAAAAAGTGGTTTGAGGCTGTGTGGTATATATTTCATAGGTGGATTACCTGGTTATGACTTCCTTTTCCAGGCTAGTTATCTTCTCTTTAATCTTGATTTTTAAAAAGAATCAGTTTCCTCATGTGTGATATAGTACAATTTATTCCTTTTCAGGTTGCAGGAAAAAGTTTTTGAAACTTATGTTGGAAAAAAAACCCCTGCAAATTAATAAATCCATACAAATTTTTAAAAATTTATAGACTAGATTTTGCATTATAAAACTGTTAGAGATTTTGTCTCTCATGATTCAGTGTAAAAAATAGCACTCTAGGCATTCCTAGCAGAAAGGGGTTGGGTACAAGAATCCAGTTTCTCCAGTTCAACAGAAGATCAGCAAGAAAGGCTGGAGCCTCCAGGTCACACCAGTGTGACTGTAACTCAAAGATTATTAGACAGCTACTCCTGCTGCTGCTTCTGGCACTGCCCAGGACCTCTGAGGACCAGAGCTGGTGACTAGACATGCAGAGTTGGCCACTTTTAATATATTTTTCCAGCTTCCCATCAGGAGTTTTGCTTTTAATCTTGCGGAGCTTGGTCCTGCTGGGTTTCTGTGCTGGGCCAGGCAGAGAGATACTTGTCCTTGTGAGCTGTATTCCTAGCAGTTCATTTCTCAGCATGACTGGTCTTCTGTCCCCATAATTTGCAAGGGGACTGTGCAAACATTGCTGCGGTGGGCAGTGAGCCTGTGGGCAGAGGAGCACAGGGAACCTCTAACGGTGGAGCTGGAGGGCTGAGCAGAGGGAATCCTTGTGGAGCGGCCCAGGGCTCCTTTGGGAACTCATCTCTCCTTTGGGCTGTGTTCTCATCTCTGTGGTTCTCACTGCCACGTGACGAGCTCAGAACCTATGACCCTTGTTTTCTCCTGATCCAGCCATGTTTGTCTTTTCTTTTTCCTCTCTCAGGAAAACACAGCTATGCCAAACTTTTTTTTTTTTTGTGAACTTTGCTAAAATCTAAAGGGAAATGAAAATGAAACAGAAAAACTGAATAGTGTAAAAATAATTAAAGTGCATGATTCTGATTAGTAGACACTCATTAGAAGGATATCACAACTCAAATCACCTTTTAGCTGTTTAGGAGTCGTGTGGACAGGCTAGCTCTAGATCTTGGATTGTCTGTATGGGTGTAAACTGAGTAGGGTCCAACATGGATCGCACCCATAGCCTGGCAGACTGCAGCCAGCTGTTCTCCAGAACTGCTAGAGATTGCTGAAGAATGGCATGTATTTGGTATAATTGTTATTGGAGTCAATTGTGCATGTGAATTACATTTAATTAAAAATTTATAGTTCTAGGTACTTTGATACAAGTGTATGTATTCATATTTGTCTCTACATATGCTTCCATTAGTGTTAAATGTTCTGAAATGTGAAGACTTAAGAAAATACATTATTTTTGGCAACCTGTTTTGGAAATTATTTTTAGGTTGGAACTGCAAGCAAGTTAAATTCTAGTAAAGAAGACTACTCGGAAAGCAGTAATCCAGAGGGAAGAAGAGACAGTAAGGATGATAAAGGCACAGAGTATTCTGGGAAAATAAAACTGGTCAAACAGGAATCAGATGAAGATCTGGACTTGGTTCAACATCAGATAATCCCTGAGCATTCAGGTAGGATAATCACAAGGTGATTGGTAATGTAAGATGTTATATTCAAAATATTAGAATTATATAGGCTTTTAAACAGGTAAATAGAAATAATAAATCCCAAACTGTACTTTTGTGAGAAATCACTCATTTTTACACTACTAAGAGTCTTTAAATACATTTAGAAATGTAACAAAACACATCACTTGATAAAATTATTATTGTGCTAATTTTACATTAATCAATTAGGGAGACATTACATTCTATGGCATGATGTCTAAAGTTGCACAATAAAATGTACCTATCATTTATAAATGCTCTTTTAGAGGTAATATCACCAAAATGAATAACGCTTAGATTCTTAAAAGCTACCTTTTTCCCCTAAGATACTCAATGAATTCCAGTCAGATTGAATTAGAAGAGTAGCTGTCACATGTCCTTTGCAGAGCTGTGTGTGACGGTAGCTCTCAGACTCCTGCAGGGGCTCCATTTGCTTAAGAACACTGAGATTCTGATTGCCTTTTTACCCACTGCTTTGACATTTTCACCAAGGGCTTTGACATTTGCACCAAAGGCACAAAAGTAACAGAACAGAACTGCTAGTGCTTTAGCGTGAATTGAGACAGTGGCACCGAATTGTGCTAGAAACCATTGTGTTCTTTGCATGGGTACTGGCAAGAAAAAAACATAATGTCTTTCATGGTTGCTCTTGATGAAGCAGGAGAAAATACTAATTTTCTTAAATCTTGACCCTATGCACACCTTAGTATTCTGTGGGGCAAAAGGGAAGATAGACATAAAACAATTCTGTGTAGGTTCTTTGTCCACATGTCCTCATGGGGATTGGATTTAGGACCCCTTGGCTGCCCTTAACTAGGGCCTAGTTAAGGGCAGCCAAGGGGTTTTTACTCTCTCTGTGGGTTGCATTGGTGGTAGTAGATTGGAATTAACTTGCTGGAATTCCAATGACGTCTCAATGGGATTACAAATATAAATTTTTGGATTATGAGGAAAACTAAAAAGAGGAGTACAATACTTGGAGGAATGAACTTGATATTTGGGTTTACATTATTTGGTGCTCAATGTGGCTGGAACACACGACCCACAGCACAAAAACCGACTATCATATAGGAGACAACCCATTGGACCTTGCATGATGAATTTTAAGTTTCTCTGAAGTCAAAGAAACTACTCGAATACGAGGTCCTGGGGCTACCATTAGAGAAGCTAAGATCGGCAAGCACAGCACTCTCACCGAGCCGCCTGAATTCATGCCCAGATTGACTTAAGTGACCAAACCTATGCCGATAGGACTGGCTTGAGTGGCCTGAGTCTGGAGCTGAATAGCCCTGCACATGACTCGCCCGGAACCAGCCCTGCACACGACCCACCCAGAGGCACTGTGAATTCACACTGCAGCCGCGCTGAGGTCAGAGGTCAGGAAGCCCAGCAGTTCTCAGGGACTGGCATCAACATGCGGTGAGTGATGGGAATAAGACCCTCCCTCGGGAAAGGGGCAGCCAACTAGATGACATATTGGAGTTGGGCAGGAAAGTCCTAACTTTGTAAGGAAGCAGCTTCAGTTGGTTGCTCCCCTTGCAGAGAGGATTGCTGGGATCTGCTTGGACTGGGCTGGGACCCAGTGGGTGGTCACAAATCAATTAATTCCCTGAGCACGGTGCACACTGATGCAGTGAAGGCCCTTGAAGGTTGACTGGCCCGGAGGGGAGGAGCCAGCGTATACTACCCTTGCTTTCACTTCATTCTCTGATAGCAGACTGCAGAGGGCAGAAGCCCCTAGCCTGCGTGCTCCAGAAGAACCCTAACCAACAAGAAAAGGGGCTGGGAATTACACTATACACTTGTATGGAAGGAACCAAAAACATGATGAGAGAGAGAAATAAGAAAAAAACCCCAGCCCCCAACCCTGACAATATTGATCCAGGAGAGGTAAAAATAGAAGAGATTGAGGGCAGCAAATATGCAGCATCAAACACAATGTCAGCAGACATAAAGAGATATCTTTGGGACCTTGTAAATGAGATCAAAACTGAAATATTAATTCAAGTTAAAAAAGAGATAAGTAGATTAATAAAAGAAAGGCTGGGCATCTCTCAAGAAGACACAGACAGAAGAATGGAGGAACACAAAACAATTCTGTGTATATCCGAAGTATGAAGACTGTGTTGAAGAAAAACACTTAGATGATAGTTTGAGGGCTGTGCTGACCACTTTTTAATGGAACATCATTTTTACCTGAAATAACCACATTCAGACAAGCTATTGTTATTCAAGCTTGGGAATTTGGTACACCTTTTTTAAAAGTTAAAAAAGATAAAGTGAGCCTTTTACTTCAGGAAAAACTGATGATAATATTTGCTGCTAACGATAAAATGTAAGCATTCAAAGGAAAATTAGAAATTTTGAAGACTGTATGTGTCATTGTGAACTTGATAGAATTCCAATACCTAGACTTTTCTGATAAAAAGCGGTGGTAATATTAAAAATATGATTTTCTTTGTACTGGGAGTTGAACTCATGACCTCATACTTGCCACGCAGGTCCTTGTGCCACTGAGCTAAACCCCCAGCCCCAAAATATGATTTTTGATGTTGTATAGTACAGTGTATTTATACCTACTTTAGAGGGCTGTGTAATTCTGTTAATCACTATTTCTCAAGTGACCAATGCAGGGTGAAAGATCCATTCATCACGAAAAATGTTGTATCCATGAATTTTAATGGAAAAAATTTAAAAATCTCATTGATGATGATGATGATGACATATTTCATGTTATAATAACCTTTAAGAAATTATTTCTATCAAATTTTTTCTTACTCATTTCAAACATCTACTTACTTAAATAGGCTATTAAATTTCTCTTCCTTTTTCTCAACTGCATATTTATTTAAGCCCAGTGCTCTTCATGTATTTAACCAAAGCATCAAATTATAATAGATTGTACAAGAGAATCCACTGCTCCTCTGTTAAGCTGGATGTGAAAAATTAAGAGCAATGCCACTTTTCTCACTAATATTTGTGGAGAAGATAGTTATTTGTTGTAAAAATGTGATATTTATTAACATAATTAGAAGCAATGTGTTAATTTTTTACAATCTTTTTTTTGAGATAGGGTCTTGCTGTGTAGTTCAGGCTGCTTTCCACTCACTGTATTGCCCTCAAACTCACCTCAAACTTGCTGTGATTCTCCTGCCTCAGCCTCCCAACTTCTGAAATTACAGTTGTATGCCACCCCCCAGAAGTTTTGATTGCTAATGTGGTAATTGTAAATGGGTATAATGTACATATATAAAAATGAATTTTGACTTTCAGTAATTTATGAGACTATAAATGGGAGCTGAGATAAAAGTTGGGGAACTGCTGATTTAGAATATGATTGGGATGAGAACAGCTCTTAAAAGTCAAGGCAGGTGACTCAGGACTACAGTTAGCAGGGAAGAAGGAATTATAGTTGAGATTAGCTGTTAGCTCAGTTCACATGGTAGTATTTATTTATATTATTTCAATATTGTGCAAATTACTTCCAAATTCCTGGTATATAGTCTACCTTTGTACATGGAGCCCAAGAATGCTGGAACTGGAGTTGCGGATTAGAACTAGGGACTACTGCATTTTTGAAGTATGTCAGCAGAAATATGTAAGGAGCCTCCTTGTTAATAAGTTTGACATTTTTTGGATGAACTTCCATCACTTAAAAATATCTTCTTTTTCCTTCAAGAGGAAGTAATGTGCATTATAAGGAAGTATCACTGGACTCCGGATCTCAAAAATTTGTTAAATTTGGCTTTACTTAGCATGACATATGTCTTAGTTAGTTTTCTCTTGTTGCTGAGACAAAATACATGACACCCAAAATTAAGGAAGGAAAGGTTTATTTAACTCATAGTTTGTGAAAGTTTCAGTTCTTAATCAGTTAGCTCCATGGCAGGGTGGCATGGGACAGATGCATCAGTTCAAGGAGGAGAAGACAGCAAAAGCAACAAGAGCAAAAGGTGGGAAGAGCAAGCCTCTCTTCCTCCCTTATACTGTGTGCAGGCCACTCACCCCAGGGTGGATCTTTTATACCCACACCATCTCTGTATGCTCCTCTTGCCCTGGCTGAGGGCATTTACAAAGTACAGACCCTGGTGCCCTGCTGAGTCACATAGTTAAACCTCTAAACTTCTCAAGTTGATACAATCAACCCTTTTAACATCCTAAGCCTTAAACAGGCACCCTCGGGGCATGTCCTCTATACCTAGGATATAGAACTTCTGAGTTACTTAGTTAAGCTTCTAAACTTCTCAAGTTGACACAATGAATCAACCATCACAATATATTATTTTTAATAATGTATTCTGGAATGACTGAGACTTCATACTTGAACATTATGCTCATTGCCAAATTATTAACTTTCATTTGATTTTACAAAGAGTATTGCCTGACAGCTAAGAGCTTTTGCTCTGGACTGAGAGAGATTTGGGTAAAAACTGACTGTATCACTTACTGGTTATGCTGACTGGGATATATATGTAACTCAGGCACAAATTAGATTCAGTTTCATATTTTGTAAGACAAAGACAAAGACAAAGATTACAGTACTTCACAGGGTTAAGATGAGATTTAAGTAATAAGTAAATAAAACACTTTGTACCGTGCCTAGAAGGCAACTCTATAAACATTAGCTGGCATTATTATCATTATCATTAATTGTAAGTTAAATACACAAATCAATAAATGTAATACACTATATCAACATAGCCAAGCACAAAAACATCACATAATCATCTCAATACATGCAGATAAAGCTTTTGATACAGTCCAACACTCATTTGTCATAAAAACCCTACAGAAAATTGGAATAGATGGTCTTTACCTCGATCTAATAAAAGCCATCTCTGACAAACCAACAACCAACATCACACTAAATGGACAAAAACTCAAAGCTTTCACTCTAAAATCAGGAATAACACAAGATGTCTACCATCACCACTCCTATTCAGTATAGTTCTGGAAATGTTAGCCAAAGCAATTAGATAAGAGAGAGAAACAAAAGGAATAAAGACAGGGAAGGAAGAAGTTAAACTATTATTATTTGCAGATGACATGATACTTTACATAGAAGACCTCAAAAACACCACCAAAAGACTACTAGAGTTAATAACCAAATTCAGTAGCATAGCTAGATACAAGGTCAGTATGTTTATTGTTTATGTAACAATAAACATACTGAGAGAGAAATTAGGGAAACAACACCTTTCACAATAGCATCCAAAAAATGAAATACTTAGGAATCACTCTATTAAGGGACTAAAAGATCTGTACATTGAAAATTACAATACTCTTGAAGAAGAGCAACCTGGTAGGGCCCTGCTCAGTGTCCCCAAGCAGTCCACTGGTTCTTCACTAGGGGTCCCACCCAGTGACACAAAGGTAGCTGGGGAGCTGCCATGTGTTGAGTGGCATGAGCTAAAGGTTTCTATGTTGTACTCTACCTAGCTGTGCAGCTACAGGACCTTGCTTGGAACCTGGTAGGGCCCTGCTCCATGTCTCCAAAAAGTCTGGGACCTTTGATTTGTCCCTCGGGTCCTGTTTGGGCCCTGCCCAGTGATCCCCAGCTAGCTAGAGAGCTGCTGTGTGCTGAGTGGTGTGAGCTGAAGGCTTCCAAGTGAACCCTACCTAGCTGTGCAGCCATAGGACCTTGCTTGGAACTTGGTAGGGCCCTGCCCAGTATCCCCAAAAAGTCATGGACCTTTGGTTTGTCACTTGGGTCCTGCTTTGGCTCCATCCAATGACCCCAAGCAGCTGGGTAACTTTAGTGGGCTGCATGGTGCAAGCTAAAGGCCTGCACATCAAACTATACCTAGCTATACAGCCTTAGTATGTTGTGAAGAATCTGGTAGGACCCCACCCAGAGACCCCAAAAAGCTGGGGAGCACTGGTATGCCAATGGCATGAGCTGAGGGCCTGCCCAGTGTATTTCATCTACCGTTCAGCCTTGGCACACC
The DNA here is from genome assembly GCA_004027295.1 of Dolichotis patagonum. Classification (NCBI taxonomy): domain Eukaryota; kingdom Metazoa; phylum Chordata; class Mammalia; order Rodentia; family Caviidae; genus Dolichotis; species Dolichotis patagonum. The sequence goes on from PVJX010014239.1 coordinate 17,874, forward strand.
ACTCAGAACCTGGTAGGGCCCTGCCCAGTGACCTCAAGCAGTCTGAGCTTCGGTAAGCCACATAGGGGTGTGCTGAAGGGCCATCAAGTGTACTCCCCCCATTTGGGGAGCCTGTAAGTGCCACTAGGGACCTGCTAAGGCCTACCTAACATCCTTCACTCAACTTGAGAAACTTCCTGCAGTACAGAAAGCCATCTTCAATCCAAGAAACAACGGAGACTTTGCATTTAACTGCCCCAGGAGAATGCAAGAAAATGACAGAATGAAAGAGCAAGATGCAATCTGAAACCCCAGCCCATCTCAAACAAGGCTAGGAGCCATGGACATAGAAGAAAATGTAAGCCATACACCTGAAACTTCTGAAATGATAGCAACTGAAGTAAAGAGACAACTCCATAAAGCTATAAAGGAACTCAGATCATAAATAATCTCTGAAGTAAAACAACAAATGATAAATGTAATGACAGAAATACTGAACACATCTAAAAATGCATAGTTAAAAAAATAGAGGAACACAGCAAAACAATGGAAACTTTGAATGAACACTGTAACAAAGAACTAGAATGCATGAAACAAATTCAAAGAGACATCTAGGAAATCGGAGGTTCCATCAAAAGCTGGCAAAACTGCTTCAATGAATGCCAAGATAGACTTTCAGACCTCAAAGACAAGATTGCAGCTAGTGAACAGGAAAGATCTTTTAAACAAGGAATTAGAAAATAACAATTCAACAGTTGCAAGATCATGCAAAGAAAAACAATATAATATTAATAGGTATAAATGAAAAAGGTGACAACACAAATGATGTAAAAAGAATATTTACAGAAGTAATAGCTGAAAGTTTTCCAAACATGGAAAAGGAAACTGACATACATATAAGTGAAGCATATCAAACTCCAATCAGCCATAGCCAAAATAAATCTATACCGAGTCATATAATAATCAACATCCCAGAAATTCAACATAAGAACAGAATATTAAAAGCTGTTAGAGAAAAGAAACAAATAATCTATAAAGGGAAGCCCATCAGAATCACAGCTGACTTCTCAACACAAACAATGAAGTCAAGAAGAGCATGTAGTATTTCAAATCGTAAAGGAAAATAGCTTCCAGATTGATGTACCCTACAAAGCTGTCCTTCATAATTGATGGAGAAATAAGATACTTCCAAGATAAAGAACAGCTGAAGAACTTCATGACCACCAACCAACTCTGCAAAGAATACTGAAAGATACACTAGATAGGCATAAAAATAACTATGACTTCAAAAACACCAACAGAGAAAAACCACCAAGCATGGTAAACAGTTAAACAGAGGGAAAAGGTAAAGAACCAACAGCAGAAAGCATGACAAAAATAAGCCAGTATACATCACTTACAACAATTAATGTAAATGTCCTCAACTCACCAATTGAAACAGACTGGCAGAATGGATCAAGAAACAACATCCAACCATATACTGTATACAAGAAAACCATCTAACCCAAAAAGAAATTCATAGATTGCAAGTCAAAGAATGGAAAAAAAATACTTCATGCAATAGAACCCCCCCCCCAAAAAAAAGCAGAGGTAGCTATTCTGCTCACAGACAATGTGAAATTCAAACCAAGAATGATCAAAAGAGATAAAGAAGGTCACTATGTACTAGTTAGGGGAAAACTTCAAGAGGAAGAGGTAACAATCTTAAATATATATGTACCAAATATGGGAACACTGAGCTATATAAAACAAATATTAATAGAAATGAAACATCAAATAATAACACAATTATAATGGGAGACCTTAACATCCCATTGACACAAAGAGACAGATCATCTAGGAAGTAAATCATCAAAGAAATTTAAGAACTGAATCAAAATTTGTGAACCAATGGACTTAATAGAGTTGTACAGAATGTTCCACCCAACAACAGAATATATATTCTTCTCAGCATCACATGGCAAATTCTCTAAAATAGACCATATACTAGACTATAGAAAATGCTTCAGTAAATGCAAAAGAATTGAAATTATCCCATGTATATTATCTGATCATAGTGGCATAAAATTGGAAATTAATGACAAAAGAAACTGCAAAAACTCCGTAAACACATGGAAATTAAATAATACACTCCTGAACAATCAATGCATCACAGAAGAAGTTAAAGAAGAAATAAAACAATGTCTACAAGTAAATGAAAATACAAATACAATTTAAAGGAACCAGTGGGATACAATGAAAGCAATCCTCAGGGAAATTCATTGTGGTGAATCCCCACATCAGGAAAACAGAATGAACACAAATAACCTGATGCTACATCTCAAACATCTAGAAAAAGAAGAGCAAGTCAAGCCCAAAGCAAAAAGAAGGGAGGAAATGATAAAGATCAGAGAAGAAATTAATGCAATAGAGACTAAGGAAACAGTACAAAAATTAATGACCCAAAGATTTGGTTCTATGAAAGAATAAATAAAATAGATAAGCCTCTAGCCAATCTTATTTTAAAAAGGAAATAAAAAACTTGAGTTCCTGCAATAAGGAATGAAATGGTGAAATCACTACAGACCCTGTGGAAATGCAGGAGATCATCAATACCTATTTTGAAAACCTTTACTCTCATAGGTTGGATAACACAGAAGAAATGGACAGATTCCTAGATACATATGAATTACCAAAGCTGAATCAAGAAGATGTAAAACTGCTGAATAACCCAATTTCAGTTAATGAAATTGAAGATGCAATTAGAACCTTACCAACACAGAAAAGCCCAGGTCCTAATTGATTTATTGCTGAATTCTACAAGAAATCAAGAAAGACTTAATGCCAACACTCCTCAAACTGTTCAACGCAATTGAAAGGGAAGCAATTCTCTCTAACTCATTCCTGGGAGCAAGTATTACCCTAATACCAAACCAGAAAATGACTCAACCAAAAAAGAGAACTACAGGCCAATCTCCCTAATGAACACAGATGCAAAAATTCTCAATAAAATAGTGATGAACAGAATGCAGCAAGCCATCAAGAAGATTATACACCATCCAAGTGGAATTCATCCAAGGAATGCAGGGATGGTTCAACATACAAAAATCAATAAGCATATTACATCATATCAATAGAGCCAAAGATAAGAATTATACAATCATCTCAATAAATGTAGAAAAAGCTTTTGATAAAGTCCAACACTCATTCATGATAAGAACTCTATGGAAAATTGGAATAGATGATCTCTACCTCAATCTAATGAAAGCCATCTATGACAAACCAACAGCCAACATCATATTAAGTTGTCAAAAACTGAATGCTTTAACTCTAAAATCAGGAACAAGACATGGATTCCACTATCACCACTCCTTCATGATATAGTGCTGGAAACATTATCCAGAGCAATGAGACAAGAGAGAGAAATAAAAGGAATAAGGGTAGCAAAGGAAGAAGTTAAATTGTCATTATTTGCAGATGGCATGATACTCTACATAGAAAACCCCCAAAACTCCATTGAAAGACTTCTAGATGTAATAACCAAATTCAGTAATGTAGCTGGATACAAAATCAGTACTCAAAAATCAATAGCACTCTTCACAATAGCATCCAAAAAATGAAATACTTAAGAAACAGTCTAACAGAGGAAGTAAAAGATCTATTCAGTGAAAATTATAGTACTTTGAAAAAAAATCAAAGAGGATCTCAGAAAATGGCAAGACATTCCTTGTTCATGGATAGGAAGAATAAACATTGTGAAAATGGCCATTCTCCCAAAATTGTTATACATATTTAATGCAATTCCAATCAAAATACCATTAGCATATCTCACAGATCTAGAGAAATCATTCCTAAAATTCATCTGGGACCAGAAGAGACCTAGAATAGCAAAGGCAATTCTGGGCAACAAAGGCAAGGCAGGAGGCATCACAATCCCTGACTTGAAGTTACACTACAAAGCTGCTGTGATAAAATCAGCATGGTACTGGAATAAAAACAGACTTAAAGATTAGTGGAATGGATTTGAAGATACAATCACATGTACAAACACACTCATTTTTGACAAAGGGGCCACCATGTTCACTGGAAGAAAGATAGCCTGTTAAATAAGTAGTGCTGGAAAAATTTGTTTTCTATATGCTGAAAACTAAAACTAGACCCATGCCTATCACCATGCACTAAAATAAAGTAAAAATGGATCAAAGATCTAAATACTAAAACAGAAACACTAAATCTGCTGGAAGACAAAGTAGATAGAAATCTTGAAGACATAGGAGTAGGCAGAGATTTCATGAGCAAAAATCAAACCACATAGGAAATACTTCCTAGAATCAACCTTGTTTTATTAAAAAGTTTTTGCATGTCAAAAGAAATATCCAACAAAGTGCAAAGAAAACCCACGAATTGGGAAAAAAATCATAGTCAACTGTCTCTTGACAAAGGACTTGTATCTAGAACATATAAAGAATTAAAAAAAATCAGATCCTGAAATTCAAAGTCCCAATCCAAAAATGGACATCTGAGATGAATCACACTTCTCAGCTGAAGAAATACAAATGGAAAATAAATAAATGAAAAAAATATTCATCATAATTAGTCATTAGAGTAATACAAGTTAAAATAATACTGAGATTGCATCTCACTCCAGAAAGAATGGCAAGGATCAAGAAAACCACCAATAACAAATGTTGGTGGGGTTGTGGGGTAAAAGGAACTCTTTTGCACTATTGGAAGGAGGGTAGACTAGTCCACCCACTGTGGAAATCAATCTAGAGGTTCTCAAAAAGCTGGGATTGGAGGTCCCATTTGTCCCAGCTATTCCACTTCTGGGCATATTTCCAGAAGAATCGAAAACATCATACCACAGTGATATATGTCCACCCATGTTTCTAGCAGCACAATTTATAATAGCTAAACCTTGGAATCAACCAAAATGCCCATCAAGTGAAGAATGGATAAAAAAGATGTGATATTTTTATACACTGGAATACTATTCAGCTATAAAGAAGGGCCACATTGAGGCTTTTATAAGTATATGGATGTGACTTGAGACTATACTCATAAGTGAAATAAATCAAATTCACATGTGTAAATACCATATTGTCTCCTTAGTGTAGGAAACTGAATGAATAAATAAGGTGCAAAATTTTCAATAAATATGGTGAAAAGGTAAGAAACTGCTCAAAGAGGAAAAAGTAACTCAGGGAAAGGAGAAAAGATGGAAGAGACAAGAAAAAAGATATAAATTTGTATATACACACAAGATTACTAAGATGATTCCTCTACTAATTCTATTAGTTTTTGGAACAAAACAGTTAACATTCATAAGATTAGATCAACTTTGCATGTCTATGTCTGGTTGTTTGAGTAACACTTTTGAAGATAACTATGCAAAGCAACAGAATTTGTTATGTTCCTACCACTTTGTTTTGAAAGCCTACATCATTATTGTTTTGTTAATGTTATTTATTTGTTCTTGTTTTTCTTATACTTTGTTTTGTTTTTTCCTCTAATATAGAAAGGATAGATGTACATACATAGGCTTATATATGCCTAGAACTTTTCCTAAAGAGTTTACAAGAATTGATTTTATTATGTGTGGTGGTATGAACAGCTACCTTGAAGAAAACAAGGCAGCATGGTAGCCGCTGCTGATTTCCTATCACCTTGTTTTGAAGTCCAATAATGCTTTTATTATTTTTTGATTGGTTTTAGTCTGTTTCCTATTATTTGATTTCAATATGTGTGAAGGTATAGACAGCTATTTTGAAGAGAACAAGAGACATTATGGTAGCCATTACTGATCTTCTATTGTCTGAAAGGCCGTAAGGCTCTAATTCTGTTGTTTTGATTGGTTTTATACTATTTTGTTTTGTATTAACTTATTGTGTGTGACACCTATTTTGGACACCTATTTTGAAGAGAACAAGAGACATTATGGTAGCCATTACTGATCTTCTATTGTCTGAAAGGCCGTAAGGCTCTAATTCTGTTGTTTTGATTGGTTTTATACTATTTTGTTTTGTATTAACTTATTGTGTGTGACACCTATTTTGGACACCTATTTTGAAGAAAACAAGAGACATTTTGGTAGCCACTATAGATTTCCTGTTGTTTTGTTTTGAAATCCTATGTTACTTGCATTGTTTTGCTCTCATGTGCTTTGTTCTGTTCTGTCTTGTTTTGTTTTATTCTGTTTAAAATAAAATTTAAAAAAGAAAAGGAGATAAAAGAAGATATCAGAAAATGAAAAGATATCCCTTGCTCATGAATAGAAAGAACTGACATTGTAAAAAGGGCCATACTCCTAAAACTGTTACATAGATTTAATGCAATCCCAATCAAAATACCATTGCCATACCTATCAGATGCAGAGAAAACATTCTTAATACTCATTTGGAAACAGAAGTGACCTAGATTAGCAAAGACAATCCTGGGCAACAAAGGGAAGGCAGGAAGCATCACAATCCTTGACTTAAAATTATACTACAGTGCTACTGTGATCAAATCAGCATGGTATTGAAAAAATAACTAAGGATCAGTGGAACAGATTAGAAGATGCAGACACAACTCCAAACACTCTCAGCCCCCTTATCTTTGACAAATGAGCCAACTGTGTTCACTGGAAGAAAGATAGCCTCTTTAATAAATGGTGATGGAAAAATTCACTTTCCACATGCTGAAGACTAAAACTAGTCTTTATCATTTCTATCATCATGCAGTAAATTAATGTCAAATGGATCAAAGACCTAAATATTAAAACATAAACACTAAATCTATTGGAAGATAAAATAGAAATGTTGAAGACATAGGGGTTGGCAGCGAGTTCATGAACAAAACCCAAACTGCATGTGAAGTACTTTAAAGAGTCAGCAATTGGAATCTCATCTTTTAAAATAGTTTTTGCACATCAAAAGAAGTCGCCAACAAAGTGAAAAGAAAAGTCACAGAGTAAGAAAAAGTTTTAGCTGATTGTCTCTCAGAAGAAGGTCTTCTATTTAGAACATACAAAGAATTGAAAATAATCAGATCCCCAAATTCAAAGACCCAATCCAAAGATGAATATACACTTCTGGGGTGAAGAAATATAAATGGCAAATATATGAAAAAGTGTTCAGCATCATTGGTAATTTATGAAATGCAAATTAAAACAACACTGAGATTCCATGTCTCTCCAGAAAGAATGATTGCCTTCAAGAAGTCAACTGATACCAAATGTTGGTGGACACTTTTCCACTGCTGGTGGGAGTGTAGACTGGTGCAACCACTGTGGAAATCAGTATAGAGATTCCTAAAACAACTAGGATTGGAAGCCCCATTCAATCCAGCTCTTCTCATTCTGGGTATTTTCCCAGGAAAATTGAAAATGTCATGTTACCGTGATATATGTGCACCCATGTTTATAGCAGCACAATTTGTAACAGCTAAGTCTTGGAAGTAACAAAAATGCCCATGAATTGCAGAATGGATAAAAAAGATGTGGTATTTTTATACAGTGGAATATTACTCAGTTATAAAAAAGATAATGTTGAGGCTTTTATATGTAAATAGAGGCAACTTGAGACCATACTTATAAGTGAGATAAATCAAACTCACATTTATAAATATTGCATTGTCTCTATAGCATAAAAAATAATAAAAATCTGAAAAAGTAATAAGATCCATGTCACTCCAGAAAGAATGACCTATCATCACGAAATCAACCAATAACACATATTAGTGGGACTCTGGAGAAAAAGGAACCCTTCTCCACTGTTGATGGGAGTGTAGACTGGTGTAGCCACTGTGGAAATCCAAAAAACTAGGATTAGAGGTCCAATTAGATCCAACTATTCCCCTTCTGGGTATTTTCCTAGAAGAGTTAAAAACATCATACCACAGCAAAATATGTGTATCCATGTTTATAGCAGCACAATTTGTGATAGCTAAATCTTGGGAAAAACCCAAATATCCATCAACCAAAGAATGGATAAAAAGTTGTGGTATTTTTATACAATGGAGTACTAGCAGGCTATAAATAAAGATAATCTTGAGGCTTTTATAGGTAAATGGATGCAACTTGAGACCATACTTACAAGTGAAATATATCAGACTCACATGTGTAAGTACCATATTGTCTCCCTAGTGTAAGAAAAGAAAAATGGAAATAAGATCCAAAATGCCCAATAGAGATTTTGGAATGGGAAGAAAATGCTCTAAAAGAAAAAACAACTGGGATGGGTGAAAAGAGAAAAGAAGAAAGGCAAAAGAAAAAAAATATATGGTAACCAAGATAATTATACTACTAATTTCTATTAGTTTATTGAAAAGAATGGTTTGTGCTTATATTGTCTGATCAATTTTGCATGCTTCTATTTTGTAATCTGAACAACTACTTTAAAGATAACAATACGTAATTTATTAACCATTGTTAATCTTCTATTATCTTGTTTTGAAATTCTCTATCATTTTTATTGTTTTTTCTCTTTAAAATACAAAATATTGTAAGTTAAAACTTGAGTGGCAGAAGTACTAATGTCCTTAATTTTAAAGAAGTTGCAATTATCTACAAGTTAAGAATAGTTTTAATTGCTTTAAGAATTAGCAAAGTGGGAAGAACATACAAAAAAGCATGTCTGCCTCCTTAAAGTACTTGTGTTTGTTTCTTCTGTATTTTGGAACCACTTTGTGTCCCTTATGCCCTGTCACTTTGTACTGTAGCTCTCTGTGTCCACACTTTCTCTTTCAGTTAGTCTGAAACAGTTGCAGATAGGACCTGTGTCCTTTTACTTACTTCCTGTTAGTCATGGATATAGAAGGAGTAGCAATGCGAAAGAGAAAGAAGTTGAGATTTAAAATCATAAGAAAACCACTTATGAGTTCAGTACTGTGATTTATAAGTTTCACTGAAAGGGCACGGTTACCTCAACTACAAAATAGAGGCAAATATCTATTTCACAGACTTTTTAGATAATTGTGTGAAAAAAAATATGTGAAGCCACCTTGTGACTCCAGTTAGTTCCGTGATGTCAGTGCAACAGTTACTACCACTCGCTATAAGTTTGTGTTGAATGAAAGAACAAAGAGTAAAAATAAAAATTTGTTTTACAAAACTCTAAACCCATTCTTGTTTTCAACACAATACAGATGAACTCAAATCAAAAGAATTAGATTCTCAGCTTCAACATGCTATTCATAAGATGAACAGACTTGATAAAATATTGGCAAAGAAACAGTATAGAGAAAAAGAAATTAAGAAACAAGGTCTAGAAAGGCGAGTAAAGCTCTGGGAAGAACTTAAGGTGAGAACTGTATAACGTGCTAATGTGCAGCAGTTTCTCTAAGTAAGAAAAGCATGCACTGTGGTAGTGTTGATGTGATTTGCCTATATTGATTTATTCTTTAGAGCTTATGACGTTAGTCTGCATATGTGTGTGTGTGTGTGTGTGTGTGTGTGCATGTGTGCATATGGGTACATAAGATGTGATATTTTTCAGGAACTAGAGAGCATAACTTGGTCTGTGGCTTTCCAAATTTGGGCACTGCCCTGGTGTGTTTATTCATGCATGGACATGGCAGGTAAATCTTATCGGCTGAGGCTTCTCCACCTCTGGAAGAATAGGAAAGAGTGTTGCTATTACTTTCATGAAGCCTCTGCTTTCTCTTCAATGAACTTACAGTTTGGGGATAAATAGAAAACCGCTAAAGAATTCATCCCCCTGGTTAGCATTATTATTTGAGTAACCTTTGTCATCAACAGGTTGGGAGTTCATTGTGCCACATGATGGTTAGGAATTTTTTAGGAAGATGAGAAGTGCTTGAGGCTTGGGCCATGTTCCATTTATTTCTCTCTCAACAAATTCCTGGTGCTTGATTAATTTTCCTTGACTTTCGTGGATCTCTTATTTTCTGTCGTAGTGAGCAGGTGAGATTGACCAGACATGACCTTGACTTGGCAGCTCTCAAATCAGAGCACCTGCCGGGCATAGTGGCACATGCCTGTAATCCCAGCACTCAGGAGGAGGCAGGAGGATTACTGTGAGTTCAAGGCTAGCCTGAGGTACATAGTGATTTCAAGGTCAACCTGAACTATAAAGTGAGACTCTGTCTCAAAAAGAAAAAATCAGAGAAACTGTAAAGCAAAGAACCTTGCAATAACATACTTTTTTTGATGGATTTGTTCTTAATCATTGACTGACTTTAGAGGAGTTTCCTAGGAAGATCATTGGGATGGAAAGAGAGCAACATCCAAAATTTAGTGCTTTAAACTAGAGGAAGGGTGCCTGCAAGTTTAGTGGAAAAAGCCTATCACTTTTTCCTATTGAAATTCAAAACAAGTCTTTACTTCCTTCGAAACAAGAGTTATAAATGGAAGCATAATAAAATGCATTAATAAGTGTGAAATGTCTGAAATTTCAATTGATGGTGTATCTTTAGGTTACTAGTTATAAAAATGTCTAACAGATACTTTAAGCAATGTAACTAACCTAGTGATGGATGTATACTTCAACTTTATCTGGGAATAGCTGTTGACAAAACTTTAAAGAAGCAGAAAGGTAACAAGTTTTCTACCTGAAAGACTTTAAATAGTCAGGTTTCTCACTTATATGTATACAATTGAGAACTAGGTTGGAATAAAAAAAATTGAAGAATATATATATATATTTGCCTTCTTTTACCCCATTTAAACTTTAATTTTTCTTTCATTAGTCTGCAAAGATTAGTGAAGCTTTGCAAAGTAATGAGGAAATGGAAAATACAAAAAAATTTTTATCTTTGACTGCTACATCTGAGCAAACTGCCGGTGAGTAGAAGGAGCTGCTGTTCGTCTTTGTTTTTAATCTCAGAGTCACAACGTATTTGGATTAAAGTTAAATTCGCAATTCAAAATTCCTCTTTTCTTGGTGAGTCTGAGCCTTCTTTGGGAAAATAACTGGTTGCATTGGGTAGGATTGTATGGAGAATGTTTCAGTTTCTTTAAGGGTTTGTATCTGTGTAAGGCTGACAGGGACAGTACATCTTCTTACTACCTGTAGAGTAAACTTGATACTGTCAATCCTCCAGCTACCTAGGATTCTCTCACCAGGTGTCTCTGGCCTGTGCAGCCCTGTCATAAAAATCAGTTACCAATTTCCCCTATTTCCTGTTCTCTCACAGTCCTACTTTTGGAGACCATCCAGTTGATTCTGCACATAGATTTCTACTTTCTCCCTGTGTGTATATGTATTTGTGAGGTTTTTCTTTTTACACAGAAATATATGGAGTTGCACAACCTTTAACCTACTTATACAAGTGGACATTCTAGGCATTTGGTGTTTTTGGCAGGATGGTCTGAAATCTTTTAAACCTGCATCCTGCAGGCAGTCGTCCAGCTCTGCTCAAAGCAAGCAACACTATGATTTTTTTGTTCTATATACAGTGATGTCTAACAATTTAGAACCCCAAGAACTTGGTTCAGGTTACTGAAACAGTTTAGTGAGGAACTTCGGTATGAATATGACTTCAGGGTTTTTCCTTTCTTGATGCAGCTTGGTTACTCTGAAGGTGCTCGGGCAGTGTTGGTCTTTTAGAGCTTTTAACGAGACAAACAGCCTGCTGCAGAGTCTGTGCCATAGGGTTACCACCACTTACTAGGGCTCGGGAGACTTATGTGTGGAGTGCACCAAGTATTTCTTTTGAGGAAGGTGAGTGTTTGAGTTGCCTCTTTTATAATTAAGGACTTTTAAAAATGAACTTTTCTAGGTTTCCACTAGGCAGATCCATACCTAGAGTGCTCTTATTGAAATTTACCTTGCCATTTATGTTGTCCTAAATGAAGCACCAATAAATATTAACCTGTCCATATTAAAATAACAGATCATTTACTTTCTGCTTTTTCTACTTTGTTACAGAAGTAACATGTGGGTAATCTACCTATGAATATTGGTAAATAAAAAGAAAAACATTGCTATCATCTAAATTCTCAATATGCAAAGATAGTCACTATTAATATTGTGGTTTATTCTTTACCTTTTGATACATATTTAGTACATATATGTTTAGTACATATATGTTTTTAAGAATAAAAATGGGATAAAATTAGACATACATTGTCTTATAACCTTTTTGAAAAATTAATTTGTGTCTCATGAGCCCCTTCCGCTGTCAGTAGAACTAACCTGTGTGATAGCTGGTTTCCAAGGTGGTGGTCATCAGTTTCTCCCCCTAGGTGCTATTGTTCTCCTCATTAAAAGGTGGAATGCATTTCTCGTTTTTCAGTCTGGGGTAATGGACTGATACATGACGGCTACAGCAATACTATGCCAATTCCAGGCCTAGCATTTAAGAAGAATGGCAGTTTCTTTTCCTCTTCTTAGAATGTTCATGCAGAGGAAAGCCAGCCATTATTATATAAGAAGTTAGACCACCCCAAGGCTTCCAGCTATGAAAAGATCACAGTCAAGGATTATGCAGACATAAAACTGAGAGCGGCCAGTTCCAGGATGTAGTGATTGAAGCAGTTTCTCACTCAAACTCATGTCTACCTCGAACCTTAGAATGTGACTTTATTTAGAAATAGAATCTTTACAGATGTAATTAGTTGAGACGAGGTCATGATAGGGTAGGGTGAAACAGAAGTCCAGTGACTGGTATCCTAAGAAGAGGACACAGAGAGACATCAAGACATGGATACACTGGAAAGAGGGCCTTGTGAAGGTAGAGGCAGAGGTTAGAGTGACACAGCTGCTGCCTTGGCATTCCTGCCAGGGGTGTCTGGGAGCCACCCGAGTGAGGAAGACATGAGGAAGGATCAGTGGAAAGGCTCTGGTGATGCCTTGATTTAGATTACTTAGCATCTGGAATTGAGACAACACATTTTGTCGTTTCCAGCTACTCAGTCTGTGGCAATTTGTTAGAACAGCTCTAGGAAACTGGTTCTTTCATTGTTAAAAATAATGAGAATCATTTTTTCCAGCTTATTTTTTCTATAATTTTGTGATATTTCTTGGCCTATAGAAATTTACATTACTTATTGAGTTAAATCAGTCATTTCTTCTATATAATCATTCATTGGTGCTTTGTTAAATGAATTTTTCCAGCGCTGGGGTGAAGCCCAGTGGCAGAGAACTTGCTTTGCATGTGTGTGGTTCAATTGCCAGCACTGCAAGGAAAGATGTGTTTTCCATATAAATGTTCTATAAAAATATATATTTTCCTTTATTTTACTTATTTGTAAAATCTTAAATGTTAATCTACTAGAAGTTTATTTTGGTATGAGGTAGAGAATTGATTCCGTTTCTCCCCCACTTTGCTAGCCAGTTACCATAACATCTTTTATTTGATAAGCATCATTTCCCCACTTATTTAAAAAACTAACTTTATCAGGTCCTGATTGATTCTGTTTCCAAGTTTTCTCTTAATGTCATTCTATTTTTATTAGCGTAGTTTTGTAGTACATTTTATTATCAGGGCTTTGTCTTGTTTTTGAAAAAGTTTTTTTGAATAACATGTCTTTCTTGAACCTATTTTTTCTCTGTTTAGTGACAATTACATTATGTGACAAAGACTGAAAAGCATCTCTAAACCTATAGCTAATTAGTAGTATTTTACTAAAATGTCTAAAGATGAATGTATGAAGATTCTCTACAGCAGTATAACATGTTTTCTTTCATTCCTGTCATGAGTTCTCCATCCTCATACAAGTGGGTCTGTAACTCTTATTCCAAGTGAAGAACATGGGCAGAGTCTGGACTTTACTGTGGATGTTACAATATTTCAGCACTGTGGCTTAGGAGCCATGAACTGCATGCTGAGGTCTCTAATGAATGGAGTATTTCTAAAAGGCCACCATAGCTGTGGTGGTTCACTCTGTCCGGCTGCTCTGGAAAAGGACTGATCTATGGTGACCTTTTAACATTAACCTTCTTAGTCACTGAGTTCACTATCAAGTGAGCTTTTGGCCTTGGAGGGCAAAGGATTTGTTTTCAGTTGCCTTTTTTTCGGAGTCAAATCAAAGCTATCCTGTACATCTAAGTTTTAAAGTTTGTGACATGTGTATGTAGCTGATACCCATAGAGCTCACAGTTTCTCTAGAGCCACGTGACTGATGTAGAGCCGTCCAGCAGTGTCACGTTAGTACCCCTGTTCTAACATGGACATCAGGTGGACTTCATGAGCCAAAAGCTATAGCTAATGGAGGCTTGAAAGCTATGTTCAGAGAAGATAATTACTTTAAATATTGTGCTAACGTTTCAATTTTTAGATTCTGAATTCTTAGTTGTCATTTACTGGCAGCATGTGCACAGCACATAAACTGTAAAAGGAAACGGGAATAAAAGAAACTGCTAGGTGAATCAAGTCTCACCCTTCACTCGTGCCCCTGGCTGTCTTGATTGGTTCATTCTTGACCAGGACACCAAAATGGACAGTTATTAAATTCTTGGCTTCTTTAGATGTAACTAGAGTCTTTTCTAATGACTGTTATAGTTCAGAAAAGTGAAAACCTTAATGAAATTCTCTGATGGCTGTTTATATCATAAGACTGTATTCAACAGTATGGAAAATGTATTGACATGTATTTGATTATTTAAACATCTTAAAATATCAAGAAAGGCATGTATATATTAACAACCTAATTACATATTAAGAGCTACTTTACATAGTTATCTTATTCTAAAAGTGGAAAGCTAGAATTATTAGGCTGAGAATAGTGTTAGTAGCAAAGTATTTTCACTGCAGACTTGAAGGAAATGAGTAAAAGATTTACAAGCAGTTTGACTCCAAAGCACTGATTTTTGAAAATCTCGTCATTCCCCTTCCAGCATAGCTACATATTGTAGAGTGCTCAGATCTGCTCCATTTGTTTTGAATTTTCTAACTCACTGAACTTTTTCTAGTCTTAAAGTTTAAAAGATTGAAAATCTACTTTGGTTAAACTTACAGCTGTAAACTTTTGAGTTAAATGCTTGTGTGTTAGGAAAAGAGCAGCGCTTAAAGCAGTTGTAAATTGTCCAGTAGGTGGCAGCATCTAGCTATAGTAGGTAAGGGCCAACGCTCTCAGAACTGGACCTATTGTCCACCTACACACAGGCTAAAGCCTACTTTCTGCTTTTCTTTTCATGTTCCCCCTTTAAACAAAGGAAGAAATCAAAGGAGGAACACTTTGTCTACTCTGGTCACTTTTCCTTAACCTTTTCTTTAAGAGTTAACATGAAGAATTTAGGCTTGGGCTGGTGACTGGATAGCAATTTTCATCCTGCCTCTCAGCCCCCTATACACAAAATTTTTCTCAACCTCCATCTAGTATCATCAATATCAGAGTTTAATTGTTGTTGGGTTGTGTAGTTAGTTTTATTTATAGGGGCTAAACACGAATGAGGCCTTGACTCCAAAACAAAGATGAACTCTACATTATAATCCACACATAATAACTTCCATCTTAATTGCTGAGGCTTTTTTCATACTGAAACTTGAACTCAGGGCCTTCACACTGAGCTACATTCCAGCTTTTTGTATGTTTTATTTTGAGACAGAGTCTCACTGAGTTGCACAGGCTGGGTTCAAACTCTCGACCCTGCCTCAACCTCCCAGAGTATTGAAATTATAGTCATGTGCCAGCCATCATGCCCAGGTAATTACTGAGATTTTGAAGTAAGCAATGTAGCACTTGCTAGAGATCTCAGGAATATTTAAAAACTCTTTTCCAGCCCATTATTTAGGGGTCACTTTTAGATATTTCTAGAGAAATGTGAAAATCAAAAGTTTATACCATCAGAAGTTTTCCTCTAGTTTCCAGCATTTAGATAATCACTAGAGATAGAATTCAACATTTTCTGAGGCAGATACATCTAGCCTGTAGTTGTTTACTGTCAGTGTTTTTGGTAGAGATTATTCTTTTTGCCTTTGTCACACTGCTTTCTTGTGTTTCCTGCTCCAGACTTATCAATGCATGCAAGCGCAGATTGTCAACGTCTCAGTGAATCTGGCTTTTCAAAATTTGTGAACAACATGGTCCGTGAATGTAATTTGTTGTAGAATTTTGGAAAAGATGGCCACATTTGTGTTTGTGTGGGAAAGATGGCTATGACTGTGTTTTTCACCCAAGGCAGAGTTTTCAAGCAAAAACAAATTTTGCCAAAGGCTTCTGTTTGCAAGCCAAATTGTTTGCAGAAAAGTTTCATGAAGTGAGGCATCCCTGTACCTTTTAAGGTACTTTTTCTGTGAAATTCAGATATATGGTCCTTCTTCTCTTGAATGTTAAGGATAAATGTTGATTTTCTTCAGATATTTAACCTTAACATTCAAGAGCAGAAGTGTCTACTCTGTTTCTCAGAGGACTGAGGGAGAAAAGTGGGATACCTACGCCAATTGGCCCAGCTAAGGATTTTTGGTTTTAACCACTGTTGGGCATTCAGCATTGCTTAGCCATCTCTTGCCTTCTCCAAAGCAGCCCTTGCAAACTGCCACTCTGTACGTAGCCTCTCCTGTTTTATGTAAGACCTTATTCTGGTGGTCTTACTTTCTTGAGAAAATAGATTTCAAGGGTGAGAATCCCTTTTGCCTTCTTTCTGTTTCTAAACTTCACTCTGACTGTACTGCTCCATCCTCCCCACTCTCTTTTCCCTTTAAGTGGAGGAAAGGTTTCCTCTTCTCCAAGCTCCTCATCTGTTGGGCTCCTATGTGTTAATCATTCTCTTTCTCTCTCTAATCTAGAACTCTAATCTCTCTCTTTTCCTGTAGCTTTTCCCCTTCAGTTTATCATGTTTAAGTCTTTTAGTTCTAAAAACAGAATCAAAGAGCCATTAAACCAACCAGTGACCAACAAAACTTTCCCATCTGTTCTCCGCTTTACTCCCAAAGTTTCCCATCAGTTTCCCTCCTTTCCTTAAAGATCAGAGTTCTTGAAATCATGTTCCATGGCTGCTAGTGTTATCTGGTCAACTTCTGTTTTCTTCTGGACTCTTTAGTCGTCTGTGTCTTCTATCACACTACGGAAAGTCTCCTAAATTCTAACAGCACACCTGTAACTGTTTCCCTACTTGGCATCTCTGTGGTTTCTTGCACAGTAGGGCACTCACGGCACAGTAAGATTTTTACCAGGTTATTTGCTGCTGGTTTTCCTTTTTCCTTCCTTCTTCCTCCCTGTTTTTGAAATCAGTGACTTCTTTTGTATATTTTGTCTCAGTGTTCCAAACTAGAAACTCAAGAACCATTTTTAGTTTTCCCTTCATTATTGTTTCACATTTCTTTTCTAACAGCTCCTCAACTGAAGAGTTCTTTTACATTTCTGTATTCGACCTCTTTCCTTTTCATTATCAGCGGCTTGATCCTAGTCTTCAGTCTTAGAGTAGTCTAACACCTTTTAGTTTGTCATCTTTTCCTGGCACCATGGTTTTCCTACACCATCACTGTATTAGTTATCTCTCAGCATGTAACAAATCAACCCCCCAAAACGGCATCTTAAAACAGTAAATGTCTCTGCTCTCCCAGTTTCAGCTGGCTGGGAGGAGCTGAACTGACTCATGCATTCCTCAGGAGGTTGCACCCCAGTGATACAGGGCTGCAGAAACTGCTTCTAGCTCACTTAGGGGGTTGCGCGCACCTCAATTCCAGCACCTCAGTTCCCTCGCCTTTTTTGTCTGTGATACTGTGAATTGAACTTAGGCCTTTTCACTGAGCTATATTCCCAGTCTTTTTCTTTTAGTTAGAGATAGTCTTGCTTAGTTGCTAAGTTGTACCAGCTGGTTTCAAACTTCTGAGCTTCCTGCTTTGGACTCCTGAAATGTTGGTGTCACAGATATGCACCACCACAACTGGCTTTAGGTTATTACATGAGCCTTATTTCTGGATGCCTGTGTGTTCTTACAGCGTGGCAACTAGTTTCCCCTAAGGGACATAGTAAATGCTCAAAAAACAGAGCCTTTATGAATATTCTTGTGATTACTAGACAATAATTATGCCCATTCTGAGAACTGTAGACTATGTGTTGAAGTTTAGTGAGTGCATTTCAATATTGATTTAAATTACCATAGATTTTTCTTCTTTGAAAAAAATATTTTAATGTCCTAAAATTAAAATATTTAAATGCTAAATTAATCTTTTATTTCTGGGTCAAACTTTCAAAGATACGGAGGATTGTTCTTTTAACTTAGAACCAAATTTGAAAGACTGAACTTTTTTGAAAATTTTTGATTGTGTGTGTGCCTGTGTGTGCACATGTGTGTATGTGAATATATGTTTATAACATTGGATTTGGAGGTTGGGAGGTATATGTGCACATATGTCTGCCCTATCAGCCCTCTTAACTGCATACAATGAGTTGGGGTTGACTACTCATTTATTTCTATGATTTGAAATAGTTTATGTAACATGAGGATTATATGTTCCCTAAAAATTTGAAAGATTTCACTGGAAAAGCCATCTGGTTTGAATAATCACTTGGAAGTAATTCTCTGAGTCTCTTCTCAACGTTCTTCACATTTACTATCTCTTTCAGTTGACTGGCTCTTCTTGAGTCATTTTTGGCAATGTGTCTATTTCACTGAAATTTTAAAATATTCATTTGTCAAGATTTAAAGATTTGTTAACATAAAATCTCATATAGTATTTTGAATAGTGATTCTTTGTTGTTTGCAAATCCTTTGTACTAATTTTGTTCATATTTTCTCCTACTCTAAAAATATTTGGAAGTTTTTTAAAGTTAACTTTTAATTGAAGCATATGTTTACATTTACATTTACAGAAAAATTACAAAGACAGTGCAGAGTTTTCCTATATACCTACAGCCAGTTTTCCCTGGTAGGAACATCTTATATTAGTATGGTTATGGTACGTTTTTCTTCTAGTGAACCAGTATTAATGTTATTAACTGAAGTCCAATTTTATTCAGATTTCCGTAATTTTTACCTAAGGATATTTCTCTGTTCTATAATCCCACATTACATTTAATTCTCAGGGTTCCTCCTACTACTCTTACTGGTGGCATTATGTCAGACTCTCCTTCTCAGTTACCTTGACAGTTTTGAGGAGTATCGGTCAGGCATTTTGTAGCATATTCAGCAACTGGGATTAGTCTCCAGCTTGTCTCTTGTTAAGACCAAGATTATATGCTTGGGAGGAAACCCGCAAAGTTAAAGTTACATCACGCTATTAACATAACCTCCTGGTTGGTGTTCAGTTCAGTCACCTCGCTGCGGAAGTGCTTGTCAGGTTTTTCCAGTGTGACATTACTCCACCTTTCTCTCTTTTCCACAGGAGACTTTTTGGAAGGAAGTTACTGTATGTGGCTCACGCTTAATGAGTGGGGAGTTAGGTGTCACCTCCTCAAAGGCAGCAGATTTGCATAAGTAATTTTGACTTATCCTGCCTGAGAGTTTTGTCTGTTCTCCTCCATTTTATGAATCATTTATTTGTGTCAGTATAGACTTGTGGAAATTTATCTTATGCTTTGGATTAGAATTCAGTACCATGTTATTTATTTTGTTTCTAAATTTTCCAGCTTTGACTGTTAGGAACTCTTTCATTTGTTTTCCATGTGTTTTTACACACTCGTCACTGTGGGTTTTGTTTTGTTGCCGTTGCTGAGTATATTCTTAGTTTATGGTGATACCAGGCGCTCTAGACTTGTATTAGTCAGCTTCTGTCACTGTGACAAAATAGTTGAGAGAAG
Organism: Dolichotis patagonum; assembly: GCA_004027295.1. Taxonomy (NCBI): domain Eukaryota; kingdom Metazoa; phylum Chordata; class Mammalia; order Rodentia; family Caviidae; genus Dolichotis; species Dolichotis patagonum. The sequence goes on from PVJX010014239.1 coordinate 37,459, forward strand.
AAACTTACAGAAAGGCAGGTTTATTTGTGCTCATGGTTTCGGTTCACATTTGGCTGGCTCTGATGCTTTGCAGTCTTGGTGAGGCAGAACTTAATGGCAGGGAATGTATGGTAGAGAAAAACCGGTCACTTCATAACTACCCTCAATACATGTGGCTAGGAAGTAAAGAGACAAGAGGAATCAGGTCCCAATATTTCCTTCAAGGCCATGCCATTGCTGACCTGACTTCTTTCCACTGGGCCCCTCAGAAGATGGGCAAGGGACCAAGTCTTCCACAAACCACCATAAGCAAGAGACCAAGTCTCCAACACACGTTGTTTGGGGATGTTTAAGACCAAACCACAACAAGACACGTCTACTGTTTTCCTTCCTGAGTCCTAGAATCAGGCACATCTCCAAAGAGCCCTGATTCCTTCTATTGGAGAATGGTGTTAGAAACAAGCACTGAACATCAAGTTTGATTGTTGCATCACGGGCGTTTTTGAATCTAGGCATTCTAAGAAAGGAAATACACGTGTGCAAACTATTAAAAAGTGTACCCCTCTGTATATATGGAGTATAATGGAAGCATATGGCTTAAATTTTTAAAAATTTACTACAAAAAGGGACACTTTGGGATTAATCTACCTCAGAGTACTCTTCCTTGCTTCAGAAACACTTATTCCATTATTCTAGCCACTTTGTGAAGCAGTTTTAGATACCTGATTTCACGAGTGTTTTTAGTTGGGCTGTCATGACTGACTCAATGTCCTGAACTGATTTAAAGGATTTACTTTTTATGGCCATTTTGACTTTGGGGAAGAGTCCGAAGTCACACCGTGCCAGATCTGGTGAATAAGGTGGACGGGGACACCTTGTGCTGTTTCGACAAGGTTGCCTTTCCATTGGATGGCGCTCGACAGCAGCATTAATGTTGTTTATCATACTGTGTAAAGATGTTCACAGAAGAACTCGAAGTGCTCCAGAAAGTGGCAGGGACGATGGGATAAGCGTGTTCGAATGGCAATATATCTTTTACTACGAGTTTTCAAAATTTAAACATTCACCATATATTTTGGTTATGTCATGTATATTAAGCCAAGCTTAGGTTCATAGGGATTCCTCTGGCTTTCCTCATCACCATACAAATCATTTCTAGCCTTTCTCCCTTGCTTATTTGTCACATTCCACTCAAACAGTAAGAAACCTGGTTTCCACCTTTTGCCTCCTCTTTCCTTAATTGCTAGCTTCCATTCTGCATGTATGATAATATCAGAATTGTTAACCTACCCCTACAGGAAACACTTAAATCAACCAGAATATAGTGCTCATGGGCAGTTTCTGTTGCCTTTCATTTTTCTAACTCCACCATTTGCAGTTATGGAAAATGGTATCTTTCCCTCTCATTTCCTTTAGTGAAAAGTTGTTTAATACACTTTTTACACAGTTGAATTGTTTTGTCACATTTTGCGTTCCATCTTGGGATTCCTTCACCTCCTAAATGATTTTCTGAAAATTTTCATGTGTTAAATTTCATTATATTCTGTGAAGCCCTGTAAGTTTTCAAAAACCATGTATTCAGCATACAGAATAGTATTCACTACTCTAAAGATACCTTGTAAGAATCCCCAAACCACTAGTCACTACTGATCTTTTATTGTCTATATAGTTTTGCCTTTTCAAGAATGTAACGTAATTGGAATTGTGCAGCATATACTGTTTTTCAGGCTTAGTTTTTTCATTCAACAAGGCTCATTTATGGATGATTTAACCAAGGACTTAAGTATCTTAAGAAAGTGCTCAACTACCAAGTTACATGCCTGGCCCCTTTGGAATTTTGAGACACATTTCATCAAGTTGCCAGCAAGTGACCTCAAACTTGTGATCCTCCTGCCTCAGCCTCCGTAGTAGCTAGGAATATAGGTGTGCATCACTTCCCAGCTCATTCATACATTTTTTCAGCTTGGTTACTAATTTTTTTTTTTTGGTATGAAAAGTAGTTCATTCTATGGATATATCAAAGTTTGTTTATTCCTTTACCTGTTGAAAGATATCTTGGCTGCTTCCTAGTTTTTACAGTTGCAAATAAAGTTGCTATAAACATTTTTGTGCAGGTTTATATGTGGGAATAAATTTTCAACTTATTTGGGAAAATAGGAACACAATTGCTAGATCATATAAGACTGTTTAGCTTTGTAGGAAACTGCCTTATTGCCTTCCAGGTTGTCTGTACCATTTTGGATTCTGATACGTAATGAATGAAAGTTTCTGTTACTCTGTATCTTTGCCAGAAATTGGTATTACCAGGGTTATGGGCTTTAGCCATTCCAATAGGTATGTGGTAGTATATCATTATTGTTTTAATTTGCATTTCTCAATGACTAATGATAAGTATATTTTATTTGCTTATTTGCAGATAGGAAGCAGAGAGAAACACACACACACACGTGTGTGTGCACACACATACATACACATGGAGAGAGAGATCAACAGAGGGGCCAAGGAGAGAGAGAAACCATTCACTCCAAGGTGTAACCCCAGAGACCCACCTCTTCTGAGCAGACCCTGCCTACTAATAGCAAGCCAGCTATCAGCCCCTATAATTCAATCACCTTCTAAAAGCCCCGCCTAGAGCTCATGAGTCTCTTGGGGGACACTGAAGTATAACTATAATATATATTTTCTTTTGAAATCTGTTACTCATTTTTTATATTGGGTGGTTCTTTTGCATTTGACTTTTAGGAGCTCTTTGTATATTTTGGATACATCTTTTATCAGTTATGTATTGTACTGCTTTAGATCTAGAATATCCTCAAAGGTATCACATGTTCAGAGGCGGGGCTTGTGGAAGGTAATTAGATCTTGGGGTCACAGTTCTCAGCAGTGGACTTACCCATTGCTGACTCCGGTAGCTGAATGTGCCGTTAGCAGGTGGGACCTGGTTGAGGTGGTTCCCTGAGGGTATGAGGGTGTGTTCTCATCCCTGTCTCCTTTCTCTCTCTGCTTTCTACCTTGCCATAGATTGAGCACCTTTTCCTTTGCTGTGCCCCTCTGCCCTCCTGTTTCTGCCTTGGAGGCAGCCAACTATAGACTGAAATTTTGAGACAAAATAAATCTCTTCTAAATTGTGGGTGTTGGGTATTGCCTCTCAGTAATGAGAAAATAATTGAGACATTTTGTAAATTTCTGCTCTGTGGCTTGCTTTTGCATTCTCTGAACAGTGTCTTTTACACAGAAAATTCTAATTTTAATGAAGTTCAATTATCAATTTTTTAATTTCACGGATAGGTTTATTTTCAGGGATAGGTGGTAGATTCTGTAGTATCTTCAATATCTCTCATGTTTTCTGAGACACGAATTGCTACAACCTGGCAGATTCTATCATGTTGAAAATAGATAAAGAGGTAAACTGAAAAAACATATGAAAGTTCACAGTTTCTTGCAAATATACAGTGTCCAACTTAGCTAATAGAAGAAGATAAAAACAAATTACGTTGTTCAACAAAAGGTTAAACAGTACTGTTATTATTTAGATCTGAAATTTTCCCCCAAAGCCTCATGTGTTTGGAAGGTGATTGGTTCATGGGGTGCTGTACTCACTGGTGGATTTTTCCATTGATGACTTCAGTAGCTAAAAGTGCTGTTGAGAGGTGGCGCATTTTTGGAGGTGGGTCACTGTGGGTATGATCTGGAAGGGTGTTTTCTTGTCCTTGGCTTCTCCCTCCTCTGCTGGCTTCCAGGCTGCCACAAGGTGAACAACTTTCCTTGGCAAGACCCTTTCACCATGTCATACCTGCCTTGGAGCCAGCCAACCATGAACTGACCAAACTGTAAACTGTAAACCAAAGAAGCCTCTCCTTCTTTACCTTGTGGATATTGCATATTTTGTCCTAGCAACAGAAAACTGACTAATGCACAAAATACATACTAAGAATTGGGTCATTGCTGTGACTGTAACTGACCATGTGATTCAGAAACTTTTGGAATTTGTTTGCAGGAGGAGTTTGGAAAAGTTTGGAGAAGTGGGCTAGAGAAAACCTACACTGCTCTAAGAAAATTTGATGGGTGGTTTTGGCTGGAGCTTAGAAGGCCAAAGTGCTGATAGACCAGGCTCAGGAGGTTTCAACTGGGAGAAAGGACTCCATTGCATTTGGATTAGAGGCCATGTATGTGATACTCTGCCAGGAAATTTGTCTTCACTTTCCATGTCCTGAGACTTTTCAGGAGACTGAGATGAAGGGTGAAGGGCTAATTCATATGGTGGAAGAAATTTTAAGGCAACCTAGTGTTCAGGCTGTACTATGGATACTAGACTGACAATGAGAATCAAGAGCAAAAAGCAGAGCTCCGAAGTTTGCACTGATAGGAAGTATCTACAGACTGGGACAAGGGAGAGCATGGTTGTGGAATAGATTAGTGTTTTTAAAAAAGCCAAGTATTTTGCATCAGGATATAGGAAAGACAGCTTAAGGGATCCCAGGAGTTGACCAGACTCCTGCCTTCCTAGGCTTGATGGTGTAAAGGGTAAACTCCTTTGAAAGGCAATTATTTGATTTCTATTTTCTTATGAAGACTAGCTCAAGAAAATAAATCACAAAAGAAAAAAACTATTAAGAGACTCCAAAAATTTGTCTTTCAAACATTTATTTATATTGTTGTTGTGGTTGGGTTTTTTGCCCCCAGTACTAAAGATTGAACCCAGAACATTCACACTAAGCTACATCCCAAGTCTTTTTAAAATTTTTAATTTTGAGACAAATTTACACTAAGTCGCCAAATGTGACCTGGAGCTGCTCGAATTTACAGTTCTCCTGTCTCAGCCTCTCTGAGTGCTGGAATTATAAGCTTGTACCACTAGACCTGACTTCATATTCTTTTTCTTTATGACTGACTAAATATTTGAAATCTTCACCTTGGGTATCTAAAAGAAAAAAGAAAAATACCAACAGAGCTAGTTGGTTTTCATATTCTCTGTATCATTAACATTAGGGTTTGAGTACATTAGAGAGTATGCAGTACTTTAGCACACTCTGATAAACTATTTTGCTTAGGTTCTAGGAAAATACTATCTGTCTTTCTTGTCTTCTGTAGTTTGTTTCAGTGGCTCATTATATACAAAGATGCTTGTCATTTCTATTTAAAAATGACACACTGTTTTAAAAATTTTGTTTTATAGAGGGAATTCATCATTATTACAGAGAATATTAGATCTGATTTCTTCTTAAAAAACAACTGTGTAGATAAGTCTTGATTTATGTATTAAACAAGTGATTTTTTAAAATCAGGTCCTTCTCATTCCGAGGATGAAGACACCTTTTTCTCAGTGTTTCATACTCAGGTCCCTCCAGAACATTACGAAAATGGTATGCAGAATGTCAATCAGGGTAGGTTTTAGTTAATTTGTGTAATTGTATATATTATAATATTAGAATCATCACTGAACGTAGACATATTTATGGATATCATGATTTGATTTATTTGTATATAGAAGTAAGTAAAAGAAGAGGGTTCAAGAGGGGGCACAGTTGGTCATGAGTGGATCCTTACCGAAGTTGAGCACTCATCATACGATTCTCATTAGTTAGAATGATTGAAATTCTGTGTAAGAGTTAAAGAGAAAAAACTAGCTGCAAGGAATGGAAACTGGGCTTAAGAATCAAAATGATGGGAATGATCTTGGTGGTAGACACACTGCTTTGGTTCTCAAAAGTATATCCTATGGTGAGTTATTGTAAAAAAGGTCTAGTTCCAGAACCCTTCAACAAAGAACTCATTCAGAACTACTTCAGCTTGTATCAAGCCTTCCAAACTAGGAGGGGCTGACATCACTGTAAGAATGTGGAGAGACTTGTGGTATCACCACCACATGGGGCAGGAAAAGGGGACATTTCTACTGAGACAGTTTTGGCCAGATAATCCAATGTTGTTTCTTTATAATTTATTAAAAGTATGTCTTAAAAACATTTTATTATAAATATGGAAATAGCTGCATTTTAGTTATTTTAATGCTATATTTTTAAGTGTATATGAAACTTCAACTGAATGCACTTGGATTTCAATTTAAAAGATTATAGGCAATTAAATGGTGGATAAAAAGTGATACATTTTTATATCTAAAGTGGCCACTTACCAAAAAAACCTTAGTTCTCACTTTACATATTGGTAGTTTAAATTGATAGTATTTATGTGGTTAATACATAAAACCCTAATTATGAGACAGGGGCTTAAATTTTGAGTGAAATGCTAACTTACTTCTGCTCAAAACTAGTTTCAATCTAGGGATCTTACTTCTTTTCTGTTTCTTTCTAGCTATTTCCATCAAAATTTAAATCTGTATGGAAGCCAGGCATGGTAGCACATGCCTGTATTCATAGTACTTGAGAGGCTGAGGCAGGAGGATTGCTATGGGTCTGAGGCCAGCTTAAGCACCATAGTGAATTCAAGGCCAGCTTAGATTACATAGCAAGTCCATGTCTCTAATAACAAAGCAAAACAAAACAAAACAAAACATGAGCAAATCTGTATTGCATCTTTGATAACTATGTAATAAACCAATTGGTTAGTTCTTTGAATCTTTTTTTAGCCAAGGTAACTTCTCTGATAAATCAAAGGTAAATTTAAAATAAACTAAGTCTGTATTGAACTACTGATTGGTATTTTTTCCTCGATGGAATGTAAAGTGGCAGTTTTTTCTATTTTGTAGGGTAAGCTCCATTTGTCACGTAGAGAGACTGTGCCTAATTTAGAACTTTAATGAAAGATTCTCGTGCTCTTATTTTAAAATCTTTAAATATGACACAGAGAAAAGGTATTTAATAAAAGGAATAAAAATCTACAAGTATCCTTTTTACCTTGGTTAGAGCACTGAGATTCTGATGTCTCAGAGTTACCTGAGGCTGAGGGAGGTGACAAACTGGGGGCTCTAGTGGCCTCCAAATGACATGTGAAACAGCCAGGTCACTTAGGTCCAGTGTTGAGCAAAAAGCTTATTGTTGAGAAAGAAAGAAAGATGGTAAACTAATAATATAGTAGGAATTGACATTTTGTTTCAAATAAAGATAAAATGCACTGTAAAGATCCTCATAACAAGAGATTGCTTGTTCATGTGAATGACTTGAAGTTCTGTTCATATTTCCTGTCATTCTCTGGGAATAAACAATAAGAAGTTTGACACATGTTACTGACATAGGAAGTTTAAAAAGAGCCTCGTTAGATGTTACAGTAGCACATTTATCCTTAAAAGAAAAAAAGTATACTGTATTAGGTTTCTGCATCTGGAATTTAGAGGGTAGCCATTTTGCTTGTTTTCTTACATATTTTAATATATACTCAAAGTGAATTTTTAGTATAATCCACAATTGTAATTATGAAAACAATTTGAACTTTTTTAATACTAGATTTTACCTATGATGTGGAAAGGAATGAGTCATTGATCAAAACAGAAAAGAAACTTTTCTCAAAAACAGAAAAGATTGAGCTCAGGGATAAACACAACCAGGATTTTGTTAAGCGAAACATTGAGGTAGGTACTCAGAAATAAAGAACCACAGTGTGGGATTAAATGATTCACGACGTTGTTAATAAGGTGTTTGGGGTCTTTATTATTTTTTTTATTTACAGTCAATGCATGCATCATTGAAGTGATATATAGTACTAGCTTTCTTTCAAGAAAAGTTTCACGAGCAAGTACTTATATTCACTTTTGTATCTTATTTCTTCTGTCCTTTTTTTTTTTGTGGTGCTGGGGATCAAACTGAGGACCTTATGCATGACAAGAAAGCTCTCTACCTCTGAGCTACGCACATCCTCAGCTCAGCCCATCCTTTTCTTCATCTTTCTTTTCCTCTCCTCTCCTTTCTTTCTTCCCTTTAAAAAAAAGTGCTGCAAATAATATTTATCTCACCACCCAGAAATAGTATGGATCTTGAAATTTTAAAAGCATTTATTTAGATATATGACAGCTTTGGACAA